>JAQQZT010000036.1:25250481-25285998 GCA_030068275.1 Clarias platycephalus | reverse complement strand
CTGCGATGGATTGGCACCCTGTCCAGGGTGTACCCCGCCTTGTGCCCTAAGCCTCCTGGGATAGGCTCCAGGTCCCCTCGACCCTGAATAGAGGATGAAGCGGTATAGAAAATGAATGAATGAATGAATGTATTTTGGTATTAAATATGGCAAAAATATTTTAACAAATAGTTTGAGAACAATATTTATGTGTTACATTCAGGGCTTTTAGTATATTAGTGGAACTTAGGATTGTCACATGTCATAACAGCAAAATATGCAAAAATGTACTCACTCTTCAAAACATGCAGTGGTGAATAAGAAAAAGCGGTTTTTCTTGTTCAATTCATGTGCTTTTTGTCTTTTATTTACCTGAAGTTAACTGAATGTCAGTACCAAATGTGATGGGTTTCTAATGTGAAAATTTGAATGATATCACATGCAGTTATCACTGTGCCTTGTAATCCCTTTCAACATGAGGTGTGGTCTTTTTTCTTTATTAAAAAAACAAAACAAAAAACAGACAAAACAAATAAAAAGGAATACCTTGCAGACTTTCAGGGGAAATTAATATATTAGTTATATATTTAGCACTTGTGTGCGTGTGTGTTTAAAATGACACAGTGGCATAGTGGTGAGCACTGTTTGCACATTCTCCCCCAGAATGTGAGTTTCCTCTGGTTTCTGCTCAAAGCCCCCAAACATGCAGATTAGGTTAATTGGCGGACTGTGTGTGGGTGTGAACCCTGCTACCCCGTCTCATGCCCAAAGTCTCCTGGGACAGGCTCCAGGCCTCTGCACTGGATACGTTTATAAGTATATACACCCGTGTGTCTGTGCATTATGATTCTCCATTTAATAATATTCACACTGACATGATTTAGAATGTGCCATATTTCCTAAAGTGTAGTGTTTATCTTTCTGCTCATCTGGTAATATAAAACGCCATGCGTTGGGGTGAATGTGGTGTGTTAGAAGTGCGGAAACCTAACTCCGTGAGGAGTTGTTTCCCGGCAGGGGTCCTGAGCTTGACACACTGCCGCTGCTGTAAAGTTTTACGAAGCGCTCGGACTTTGCGGACTCTCCCTATTCTTCATTCTGCGGCGGTTTCAAGGCGCCCCGCGCTCTCTCCCGCTCCCGCCGGCGGAAAGTTCGCAATAAACTTTTTCCACCTAAAAAAAGTGAACAAATCCACCCTGATGCATTTACGGGGGGGTTCAGGGATGTGTTTTGTATAAAACTTAGTCTAAATTCACGCTTTCCGTCCTTGTTCGAAGAGGTTAAAGTGAAGCGAAAAAGCGCATCCTCCTACGGCGAAGCCGAGAGCTTTTAAACTTTGTTTTGCGTGTTAGACTTCAGAATTTAAAGGGGCAACGCACGCTTTTCTCTCATTCATATGTAACACCTATTTGGAGTTGGATACAGAGATTTTACACAGAAAAACACGTTTAGTTTTGTTTTAGTAAGTTTTTAGAGCAATATTTTAATATGTAATGTGTGATTATTGATTTGTACACATTCTAACACTTTACAATTAAAACTCACAGTACATTATTTTAACAAACTTACTTTATAGTGAAAACAGGTTTTAGATAGTTTATATATTTTGTGTGCATGAGATTAGATAATGTTTTTAACTTTTTTGTTTGTTTTTGTCCACAAATTGCATGAAAACGTAACATGTTAATAATAATTTGGTTACGATTTAATAATGTATAAGTGGTATTTTATTTAGACAATATTTTAGTTTTTGCACAACTGAACAGAGCTTGGAAACAGAAAAAGAGGCTCCACTTATATTCTGCTTCTTTCTTTTTTTTTTTTTTTTTAAAAATGTAAATTAAACGCTGCTAATATTATGTAAACGGTGGCCCATGTGAGCTTTATTCACCGTTGCCCCTTTAAGACAAAGGGCGACTTGAAACCGACGAGTTCCATGTTTGTATCTTGAAATTGAGAGCAGAGCTGAACTCCATGTTGAAACAAAGTTGCCATTAAGAAACGAAACTTTTTTTTTTTTGAACTTTCATTTGATATATTTTTTGATCGTCTTCGTTTTTACTCCAGACAACCAGGAAGCCTCTCTGTCTCTATCTACGCGCAGGATGCATTTCCTGAAGTGCTGGTAGGATTGCTGCGAAGCTTAGCGTGGGGAATTTTATTCTCGGCTGTGTGGTTAGAAGTTTAGAAAGTGCAGAAGTGCGGGATTTTGCGGAGCTTCATGGACGCGCCGTCATCCATCATCACGCAAGTGAGTCGGGATGAAGAGCCGAGCGCTCCTCTGCGGGACAAAGGTGAGAAAGTCAACAAGTGGCACAAAACTGCCAACAAGTTTTCTGATTCAAGTCTGTGGCGGCTCACATGGCCGGGCCGGAAAGCTGTGTGTGTGTGTGTACAGTACGTACTGTACCAGTTATACAAATGTTGTATACATGCATACATAATCTATATATAGAGATCGTACACATTTTATACGTGTATAGGAAAGTTCTATAGTACACTCAGCAGTACACACTTTGTATGTGTGTACGCATTTTAGGTACACGTATGGTCAAAAGTATGTGGACACCTGACCATCACACCCAGATGTTCTTGTACATACCGTTCCCTTCTTCTTCTTCTTCTTTTTTTTTATTTTTTTTTTTACATATCTAATAAGCTCCACTCTTATGGAAGCTATGTTTGAGACAGCTGTGGGGGTTTGGGTTCAGATCCACACTGAGGTCAGGTACTGATGGGAGGCCTGGTGTACAGTCAGTGTACAGTGACCTGGTTCCTGGTTGAGGTCAGGGATCTGTGTAGACCACTTGATTTCTCCCACACACACCATGGCAAATCAGAAGTCCTCATGAAAATCAGTAGTCCTCAGGAATATTGTCGTGTTTGAACAGGTTAGGGAATGTTATTTCCGGTGAAGGTAAACTGTAACGCCACAGTATGAGTGTGTGCCGCAATTTATGTGCCTTCAGCGTTTCGGCAAAGCCTCAAGTATGTGTGTGATGGTCAGCTGTGCACATACTTTTGTCACCTTAAATCTTTGTGTTTATTTATTTTTTATACAATTTACTCTCTCTTTCGCTCTCTCTCTCTCTCGCATAATAATATTCTCACTTTAACGGTTTAATTTACAGTACAGTAATGTGCAGTTTCTATTTATTTACAGTTCTTTTATACAGTTTTGTACTTGCAATTGCTTTGCGCTAACGGACAAATTCAGTTTATTACCGTTACAGTTTTATTTTATCTTATTTTATTTGCACTCACATTGGCCTATCTCAAACGTCTTGATGTACAAATGTTTGTGGTTTGCTGTGTTTCTGTACTACTCTTTGTGGCTTAAATTAACCCTCTGGGAATAAATGAAGTGTTTGTTTTTTGAATTGAAGGAAGGTTGTCGGTTCGAGCCGCATTTCCGCCAGGTTGCCACTGTTTGGCCCTTGAGCAAGGCCCTTAACCTTGTCTGCTCCAGGGGTGCTATATATACGCCGGTCCTGCGCTCTGACCCCAGAATAAAGAATTTTACTGTCCAGTAATGTGTATGTGATGGATGATAATAATAATAATAATAATATATATATATATATATATATATATATACACACAAGCACACATACTTTAGTTGTAACTTTCTGTTTTTGTATTTGGTATTTATTGTTATAATTAAGTATCCAGCTTTTACTTTTGTATACATTATGTATACAGTCCATGTTTGTATTTACAGTAGCTTGATGATTTGGTCCACCTATAACAGCTGTTGCATCAGATTGCTGTTCTTGGCTGCCAGAGGAAGGCCTTGCTGTGGTCTCCTGCCGTTCATCTCCCTTAAGGTGCGGCGTGTTGTGTGTTCTGAGATGCTTTTCAGCTCGACATGATTATAAACAGTGTTTACTGTATTTAAGTTCCCATGGCTTTCCTATCAGCTCAGACCAGTCTGGCTATTGTCCTCTCACCTCCCTCATCGGCTAGGTGTTCCTGCACAACTGCCACTCCCTGGATGTTTCTTTCTCTTTTTTTCTCTCTTTCTTTTCCTTCATACCATTCTGTGTGCGGTGTCGTAGATGAAAATCTCAGGAACTCAGCAGATTCCGAAATGCTCAAACCAGCTCATCTGGCATTAACAGCCGTGCCTTGGTTAAAGTCACTGACTTGGCATTTTTTTACGCATTCTTGTGTTTGATGTGAAAACATAAAAACGACTGACTTTACCTGCCTGATTGTAAGCGAGCTCTTGGAATGTCTCATCGGGGTTGCCGATAGCCTGAAGGATGCCCCTGTTCGATTGGTATTATGGTGCTCGTGTCGGAGCCCAGTGTATCTAGTTATCCTGTTTACACATGATTTCAATAAATGACCAGGTCTTGTTTTTGTTTCACATCAGGGACGGTACAAAACCGCATAAGTTCTCTAGGATCCAAACCAACGCCTTTCTGTCAACTGTACAACACAATGCAGCAGGTTTGTTTATTATTTGTTGACTTTGGAGAAATTCGGATCTGATATGAAGCGCTGAGAGTAGGATTAAAAACGTTCACATCCTATTGCTTTTGCAGGAGGTTGTTTATGATGTGCTGTTTAGTTAATTAGCAACTTCGTAGGAAATATGTTCGTAAGCAATAAAACACAGCGGCTCGCTGCGATGGGAAAAACCTCACGGACACGGCTGTGTGATGCGGCTTGACACGAAGGAGATTTACGGTTACTGATCCATAATGATCCATTCTTAATCACAGCATTTCCTGAATTGTTTTATCCCCTTTGTGCCAACACCATCTTATTTCGAATATACATGTGCAATGTTTAGCCTAATGATATAAACTGATTTTATTAGAAAACTGTTAGTTGAGGATTAGTTTGAACAAAAGGCCCAGGTGTTTGACTTGCATCGCATCATCATCTATCTCCACTCGTTTTCCTTCAGAGCACGCTAACATGCTGTGTGTTTTAAAGGGAAAATCAGTTTTCCTGCGAGTGACCTGTTCTACGCTGTGTGGTCCAGAAGCATCGCCTCATTTGTCTTTGAGTATATTGTTGGCTCGACTCGACGCTTCTTCCTATTTAAAGTCTCATCTAGCCGAGTGATTTGATACACAGAGTCCTGTCCTGCTAGACTGGTGGTGGTGGAGGAAGAATCATTGTCCATGACACAGTGCTGCCGTTTAATTGTTTACTGCAGGTCAAAGGCTGGACATCATGTGACGCACTGTCACTTTCTGCAGCTCGAAGGCTAAAATGGCAGGATGTCCCACGAGCAAAGTTTGTGGGGAAAAAAAAAAAAAAAGGGTTTCCTTGCATGTGCTTTATCGCATTGTCTGTGGCGTTGTTGTGTAAATGTAAGCTTGTCTTTATCACCTCTGTGCTCAAGGCTAGTATCTGTGAAGTAAACTGTGCTGGAATGCTGGAAAACGCTCGAAACATCTTCTAGTGAATGGTTAACTCTTTCTTAATGTTTTCTGTTATCCTGTTTGCCGTTTAAACGTAGTTTGTGGGAGCACGAGTACATGTAGCATCTGATCCCTCAGAGACGGACGTTTCGTTTTGAAAGAAAGATGCAATGATGCAGTGCGTTCATACCGGTAATGCATGCATGTGTTTTTAGGTTTGATTTTTGTTTTTTTTTTGTTTTTTGGATTATGGATTTATTTGCAGTCTTTATGTACTTACTGTGAAATGCTCAGACAGAAACCTTTGATACTTTGGCTACTTCGGTAGCTCTAATCCTTCTTTAAATAAGATAACCGCGTATGCCTGAGTGGTTACACGGTATTGCTTCTAGACAAATTTTTTTTTCTCTCATTTTTATTTTTAATTTTTTAAAATTTATTTATTTATTTAACTTTAGAAGATTCAAAATACAAAAACAGGTAGATAAACAAGTAAATACAAATTTAAAGTAGAAACTGTATAAGTACATAATTACTGTGTTTATATTCTATCCGTTATATCTGTTCATTTAGTTCAACTGTATCTGTGACTTATAAGTGATGGATGATGCAAAAGCATAGCTGAAGGTTTTGCTCAAAAGTCCAGCAAGTCCTTCACCTGCGAACACTTCAACTAATAATGTACTGGCGGTGGTTTTCTTTCTTTTTTTCTTCTTTTTTTTCCCCCCAAGAACCCGGCAACATATTTATAATAACAATGTCATAATACAGAGTGTCCAAGAAGTCAGGAATCAAATGTATACCTTCAAAGCTTTATTCAACAGCTGCATGCCTGGATTTATTTACATGAATAAATAAATGTAGCTCGTTCCGTATAACATTTGTTATATACTGTATAGGCAATTTGGGAACGCCAATTAGCCTAATCTGCATTTCTTTGGACTGTAAAGTACCTGGAGGAAACCCACCAAGCACGGGGAGAACATGCAAACTCCATGCACACAGACCCGAGGCGCGAATCGAACCCGGACCCCGGAGGTGCAAGGCAACACTGCTAACCACTAAAAGCTACCGTGCTGCCCCGTGCAATTATTTAGCCAAAAAAAAAAAAAAAAGTACAATTTATTATATGTGGTATATGCATAGTCTGGAATATAAATATATTTGTCAATGATTTAAATTTTTGAGTTGATAAATAAATATTGGCTTAAGTAGATGTTTTTTTAATTTTTTTTAATTTGTTGTTAACCTGGATAAATACATTTAAATACAAAAATTCAATAGTTAAATATTTCAGCTTAACTCACTATCGCGGTGTCAAAAGAATCACAATATGATCTCTACTCGACATACATTTTTACTGCCAAGTTTACTAGAGAATACAATCATATTGTGTAACTTGCATTACTGCTTTGTCGAGTATCACATGTTCCCCCAGTGTATGCTTAGGTTTCCTCTGGGTTTTGATTTTTCCTCTTGCCTTCCAAAAACATACCAGTTGATGAACTAGCTGCATTGAATTGGCGTTACATATGAATTGACTACGTGGATGTGTTTGTGCACGGTGCCGTGCGATGGACTTCACCAGCATTTTCAGGATCGACTCCAGGTCCACTTTGTTCTTATCCGAGATTGCACAAGCAGATTTCATCACTGTAATCTTCTGCTGAGGAATCAGTACTGAGTCAGGAGATCAATTAGTAGCTGATTGGGCAAGAAACTGTTTGTGGGAGAAAAATGTTTCCATGTTAAAGCTGAATACATGGAGCTTTGTTTCGCGACCTAAATTTTTTAAAAATGTTGCATTTTTAAAAAAATAAAAACTGTGTTTTTTCCATAATAAGCACCACAATCTTGTATGCAGAAAAGGCAGGTCTCATGAGTGACCCATGTACTTGATGGGTTACTTCACACCCTACATTGTGGTCAGTATAAGAAGATCTGCCAAATGAAAAAATGTAAACATGGTAATTTATGGTATTTTTACTGGCATACAGCGCAAACCATGGATGTACTCTGTCTTTTTTGCCTTTGATATGAAAAGCTAGTTTTAATTCCGCCTAAAATGTCCAGTAAATCTCGGAAGCACTTCGGAGCAGCTGCTCGTGTATTCTGGTGATTGATGGTGTTGCGTTTTAAGAGCGGTGACCTGCAGGGAGTCTCGCACTGGTTCAGCTCTGTTCTGCGGTGAACAGGATGGCTGACGAACCTCTCAGCTTGTTTTTGTGACCGCTGAGCACTCGGTTTTCCTGCTAACAGGCCCGTTTTCTGTAGAACCGCCAACAAAGACCTTTATTTTTTGGCTTAAAACTACAGAAGTGTAGTTCAAAATGTAAATGCATGGCAAAAACAAACAAAAAAACGAGTCCAGGCTCGATTCCAAGACGTCCGTTCACTGCTGATTTCTGTTATTTCCTCAGATGTGTCGATCTGAATTCTTTGTTTTTTTCAAAATATTTTTCATCTCCATGAAAATACCCGGGACCGTGTGATTCTGCTGCTGTGTCAGTATCTAACAGGAAACAGCATGTTTCTGCATGGCATATTTATGCAAAAGGTAGTCCATATCATTCCCTAAGGCTTTAAACATGTGAGTAATGTTTCATATGTAACGGTGCGTGCGCTAGGAAGCCGCTTAAATCTCAGATCTTCTACAGACTTCTCGGTGGTGTGAGGTTTATTCCTAGACGTTTGCGTGTTTCCGCAAAATCCCGTTTGTGTTGTATTTATAGACTTGACAGTACAATGATTTTCCTGCTTGAACACACCTGAAAGAACGCATGATGTATTTATCAAGGCCTTCATGAGGTTAAATGGGTGTGTTATCACAAGCAAAACACAAATGGCGCCTCGCAGGGCGAAAGATATACAGTCATGAGCCACCCCTCATTTAATTTACTTTTATTTATTTATTTTCCTTCCAAAGAGCCAGACTTTCTTGTATTTTAAGTAGTTGTGAAAAATAGGTTCTACTTTTAGGCTTGCATGGGCAGAAACCCTGGAAAGATTTAAATTTGCAGTAGGAATAAATAAATAAATAAATAATTATTTAACAAATTGTTCATACGGTGTATTTACTATTCAATTCCCATTTACTAAACCAATGACTAGTAAATGTATGAAATTAATGACTGTGGTGAGTGAGTCATCGGTGCACTTGCAGCTGCGAAGAAAAGAAAAAAAAATCCTAGTGACGCCTTAGTGCGTGTTTATCAAGACTCATTTTCACCCACATGTGGCTTATCGGTTGTTATTAACAGAAGAACAGAAACATTTTCATGGCTAACTTTTTAACCAGGCATTACTACCGCTGGTTTCATTCTTACTTTGTTCGTTAACTGTTAATCTTAAGGAATAGTTCTCCGGGCTTCCTGGTGATATGAAAGTGGATATGACACATATTAGAACCAGGATCATCAGAATCGGACTGTTGCAGTCGAACTCGAGTTAAGTGCAGGTATCTGGCGCAAAAAACAACAACAAAAAAACATGTTATGTAAGTGTTTGTTGTAAGCATTGCTCCAGGGAACATCTGGCATTGCTGATGTTTTAGGCGCCACCCCATCAGCTCACCTGCAAAAAAAAAAAGAAAAAAAATGAAGAAAAAAAAGACACACCCCTCTGCTTTGATGAAGGAAATGAAACACTCTTACAGTTTCAAAATGTATCACAAAACATTCAGGAAGTTTACTTCTCTGTTGTCATGCGAGCGTCGCTGCCCTGTCTGTTAACGTGGCTCCGCCCGCCCGCTGCAGCGCCTTATCTCAGATCAGCATCGCTCTCAAGCCTGCTTGTCTGTACTCGCTGGCGTGTTCTTAAGAATGTTTGGAAATTTCAGTAATATCACAAATAGTGCAGCGCTTTCTAATATGAAGCCGTAAAAAAAGTCAGGAAATGGATGTCAGCAGCTGTTTAGATGCTAATGTAATCCAGATCAAGTACAAATGATCTTTGTGGAAACCGAAAGTGAGAAATGAAGATTTGCATCTTAGTTGGAAAGGATTATTGACTTTTGGATTATAACCATCTTGTGAGAAATTATGAGACCGTATACTTTTCTGACATATAACAAGAAGTATCTTAAGATCTATTGATCTGTTTCTTAGAAAGGAGCTGATGGTAGTTTTGTAAAACCTTATAAAAATAAATGGAAAAACGGCGGCACGGTGGTGTAGTGGTTGACACTGTCGCCTTGCACCTCCAGGGTCCAGGTTCGATTCCCATCTCTTTGTGCATGAAGTTTGTGTTCTCCCCGTGCTTGGTGGGTTTCTTCCGGGTACTCCAGTTTCCTAATGTCTTCTTCATTGATAATTTATGATGAAATTTTTATTTCGCTAACATTAATTAAGAGTATGAACTGAATCATGATATTTCTTGTCATATCAGCCTTGCCTAGTGTTTAGTACAACTCCGTTCTGCATACTTGGATGAGAAGCGTCTGCGTACACACATGGCCAAAAAAAAGCTAGAGCAGTGTCAGATAACTTGCGTCATCAGCCCTGGCGTTTACCCCGGGACCACCCTCTCAGCTCTTGATGGAAAACCTGTGGAATTCCATGTTGCATAACGGTGGGAACGACAAATGCTGAGGAATCGGTGCGTTTCTTTTCCTGCCTGCCAGAACCGAATAGGCTTCACTCCAGCATCGATCATCTAGACTCGGGCCACCCAGTCCCCGAGAACTTTTAAATGCTTGTCATAATCTCTTTTATGTCCCGGGTTCTGAGCTAAAAGGCGCTCCAGGAAATGCTTTGGCCGCTCGTTTGCACTTGTGTTTTAACAGGGATGATGTGTTACTGACCGATGTGTTACAGGGGCCAGGCTTTCAGGGTGACCTCGCAAAACTGTGTCAAAACATGGTCCAGCAACGGTCCAGCATTGGGTCCAAACACCTGTTCTTCATTTTGTTATTGCATAGTTAATGGTGGACTGCTGAAAGACCTGGACAAGAATAGTCCGTCTCTGACTGACTGGCTCTCACTCGCTTTAATGGACGTCTGAGCAGACAGTGCCATCTGGGGACCATCACCGACAATATTTTGTTTTTAATTCTATGTAACAGCCTGACACCAATGAATGGAGGCCAGATGAATGGGGTTTGTTGACTGAGTTTTAAAAGAAAGCTATAAACTCGAAGCTCCCTATAGTGATTGATTAGAGCAAGTTTTAGCACGTACTGCAGACCATGATGAAGGAATGCGCTTAGAAAGATTCCTCACAGATTTTTTTGAAAAACATGTTGCGTTGGTGGAAGAACTCTGGGGGCACATGGACACGACTTATTCTTTGTAACTTTTTAACTTGTTTTTTTTTTTTTACATGGAGTTAATGCTCTTAGGGCTGTAGCTATCGAATATTTCAAAAATTTTACAGATTAATCGAGTAATCGGATACCTTTGCTTAATTAAACAGCAATGTAAAATATATTTTTTATATATATTATATAATTGATTTTCCTTTTAGAAAAATCTACTTTTATTTTTTTTAAATGCATACAGCATTTTATCAAAAATAAACGTTATTCACAATACAAGGAATAGCTTAAAGTTGACTGAGATGAATTAAGTGCATTACAGTGCCATATATTATTATTTTAAAGTCTTTATTCAGATGCAAAAATGGAAGAAAAAAAAAAGATATTTAAAATAACTAAGTATAAAAAAAATTAAAAAAAACTAAGGCAAACATTAAAATAAATAATTATACAAAAACACTAAGTTGTGCAACTCAACTTTCAGGATTAAAAGTTTCTAAATCTACAGCTCCGACAGAACATATAAGCCTTTACGGACATTTTCTGTCGTTTTCGCTCACTGGTTTCTTCATCTCTTGGCTCGCTCGAAACATTGGTTCCCATTTCTGTAATTGGTTCTACAGAATGTAATTTAAGTACATTTATTTTGAAGAAATGAGGTGTGGCACAAGTATGTTATACAGTACTGTGCGTATGCCAAGTAACCCAGTTAATCAGTTGCACTACAGGAATGTAGATCTAGATTTAATCTGGTCTAGAATATCATTGAGTTGTAAGAATAGATGTTCACTTGACAATTCTGAAGACTCTGCAATGCAGTTATCGTTTAGAAAGGTCAAGTTGAGGGTTATGGTCAGTAAAGCTTAGTCACCTTGTTAATTACTCTAAATGTTGTAAAAGTCATTGTTTTGTATAAAGAAAAATGAAAATTGCAGTGAATTTACGCATTTTCTTTAGTGATCAGAAGAACAGATATTATGGAGGTTATATATTGAAATGTCATCTTTAGGTAGTAACGTTATGGACACTGTGACCATTTATACAGGCTGCATATACACAGTCCAGCTAATGCAGCCTGATATTTACCAAGCCAGATCCACTGGTTTGAGCCATGTTCACGTTTTTGTGTTACATATTTGTCTCATTTATAGGAAGCTACACCGGGTTACACAAACATCTTGTTGCGTTTCGCAAAAAAATCGCGATCATCCGCAAGCGTGTCACCAAAAATGCATGGTACAGATTGCAGCTGCGCTCACCGATATTGTGGGTTTTTAGTACGTGTGCTTGGCACTGTGGGTAATCCGGGCTGTTTGCAGCCTTGTCATGCGCCGTACCTGCCTTGTTGAGTGAAACCCGATACAGTGCAGGCTGCACACGCAGCGCGGGCTCTTACTTCACTTCCTGTTCCTATTTTGGTTTGGCCAGGCCCTGGTGCGCAGCACAGGCCTGTGGCCCGGCAGTTTGGCTGCGTTCCAGTCTGTCGGAGGGAGTGAGATGGTGAGCTAAAGGAACTCGCGGGGCCTCTAGAGGGATTCATTTGCACATGGAGTTCCAGCTGAGCTGCAAAACTCTATTTAGGACACGCTGTTATTGTCTGGAGCTCCTTTTCTGGACTTTGTGCTGTTATGGATTGAATCGATCCGACCTGATTTAAAAGGGTTTTAGGTTTTCCCATGGTAAAACTTTTATTGTAAAATGTGAGTTAATGTTTCTTTTATTAATTATGATCTGTAAACAATCTTAAAAATTTTTTTTTTTAATTATGTAAAAAAAAAAAGAGGTACTGATGAAATAGTTGATAATGTCGATAAATAATGTGCAAACTGATGTAAAAAAAAGTGCCCTTTGACCTGGACTAAAATGTTGTGGTAATGCAACTGAACCTGATAACTCATCCTCCCCCAGCCACCCAACACCGCCCCCCCCACCCCCCGCCCCTTTTCTCTTACTCTTGGCGGCTAGTGTGAAACAAGTTGTTAGATTGTAAAAGGGGATCGCATATCGTCATAAGATCAGATGTTTGTTGGTCGCTGACCGCAATGGATTAGCAGTAGAGGAACTTTGAAAAAAATCTTCCAGATCACTTCAACAGGCTACTGTATACAGTATACAGTGTGGCAGATTAACTTGACTGGAGTTGCACCGTCTATACCTTCAAAAGGAGAAACAAGCACAGCATGCAAATTCATTATTAGCATTCTCTAGACTACATAGATGTCTAACGTGGATGAAAACATAGCAGGACCCAGACGCACACGCAGTCACGCAACCAATCGGAGACTGCAGGCGATTTGAAAACACCCGTCAGTCTTTTCGACTGTGTACGTGAATGGATTGGAGATTTGAACCCCCAGCCCGGGTGGTATGAGGGTATAGTGATAACCACTGAGCATTATGCACTTATGCATATTAAATTGCTTTGTTGTCTATTTTTATAAACACGTCCTGCCTGACTTTCCAGTCCCGTTGAAGCATTTTCTTGAAATCATTTTTTTTTTTTTTTTTTCCCAGTACGTTGTCACTTGCCAGTCATTCCGAATCGGACACACAACAAAGTTTTGTTTTGCGTCTCCGTTTATGGCCTGAACAGAGTGTGCTATAGATATATATGGCAGGTTCCATCATTGCCTACTGTCAGCAGCTGCCTGTCTGTTGCTTTTTAAAGCTCTGATATGTAACATCAGAAGAGTCAACATAGAGAGGAGCATGATGTTTCTGCACAAGGTTTCGGCTCGGGTCTCTTCCTCCCCCCACGTCTTCCCGTTACTGTCCGTTCATGGTGGCCAGGATTCCAACCAGCGCTACCCATAATCAAGTCTGCCAGGTTGTCGGTGGAAGACATTCGATGTGTTTAATGGAGGGATGGTGAAAGACCACACACACGTAAAATTCCCATGCACTTTTATGTAGACCAAACAACCCCAACACCCCAAAAAAAAAAAACCTCCACAGGGGGGTTGAACCAGGCCAAGGTTTATTACATATATCATTTCATAAGGGCAATAAATCATATGAACCTTTTGAAGAGAGCGCCATACTACAACATGGCAAAATAAATATTTCATATATTTGATATTATGTATCATATATCTATTTTGCCATCTTGTAGTGGTGTATACTATAATATAATGGGTTTACTATTATAATGTTTTTTTTGTTGTATTTTTTTTTATTATGTATAGTGTACATGTATTCTACACCCGCTGAATTAACTGTCTTGTGCAGATAAGCCTAGTTGAATCTTGACCGGCAGACTAATCCGTCATGCTGACAGGACCTCCTCTATCTTGGTTGCAGTTGACAAGATTTTGTGTTGCCAAAGGCCAGCACTCGTCACGTTCGCCTGCCTCACATGCTGTTCCTCCAGAGCCAAACATAGGTCGCTAATCACAAGGATCCCCCGTAATGTCTCACTATTCACTGAACCCCAGTGTTCATTTGCTTTACTCGCCGACAAATTTCCCGCATATTAGCAAATACGGCTGAGGCATGCGCGATAATTAGCCCGGAATTAGTGACTACGATGAAATAGGTTGCCATTGTGGGAATGTAGGGAGTGGAGGGAATACCGCATGTGTTTAGGGTCCTGTGGGTGTGGTGACGAACATATGTCTTCAATTCCTGACTGCTGTCTATGGGTTCGACCTTTCTGAAATACAGCATGGTTCTCGGGGGAACTAAAGTATAATATCCTGATTTTAATCATTTCATATTTATAGAAAAGCAGGTAATGTACATTTTTAATAGATTATATAGTTTGTAGAGATGAGAATCACCAGGGACCACCTGATACAACATTATCACATTTGTATTGCAATTCTGGTAGTATAGTATTCATGATTATATAAATATCACTCATTCACTCGTCATTTAAACCACTTAATCCTGTGTGCACCCCATCCAGGGTGTAGACCTCATGCTCTCCGTCTCCTGGGATAGGCTCCAGGCCCCTGGATCCTATCCCAGGAGACTGAGAGCATGAAGTGTACACCCTGGACCGGGTGCCAATCCATCGCAGGCCACACACACACACACACACACACACACACATACAAGCGCTGCGGGCAATTTGGGAACTCATACCCTAATCTGCATAATTATCCTAATCTGCATAATTATCCTAATCTGCATGTTTTGCAGAGAGTGGGAGGAAACCCTCCAAGCACGAGGAGAACGTAGTAAAAAAAAAAAAAAAAACAAGTAAAAAACAAACAAACGAAAAAAAGAATAAAAAAAAATAAATGTGTGGTGATGCATGAAGTGGCACACAAAACAATCACAAAACATTGCTTAATCAATTTTATCCCTGTCACTTTTTATTATTATTATTATTATTATTATTATTATTATTGTGACTATTTCCTTCTACCACAAGTCAAAATATGAAAAATATCTTAATTTTGTATTTATGCCATTTACTGTTATTGTGTCTTTGACAGTAATAACGATGGCCAGGTGTCATTTTAGTTTTTTGTTGTTGTTTTATAAGAGTCAGCATGCATTTCAAAGTAACCACAGCTTGATGTGTTACAGTTTGATAAATTTGTGTTTTTGTTTATCTGTACAGCTGTAGAAATCCCATTGTTGCTGTTTTACAGTTATTGCACTTTTTTATGTTAAAAAATGTGGTGTTGAATTTCATTTTGTATTGTGATCATTTTTCTAGGGTCTCTCAGCCACAGCACTGTGCAAACGTCTTAGACTCCATATTATATCCCGTACCAATTTTGTTCTATATGTTTATCACGTCTGCATAATTATGTACAAAATCATTCAGTATTTCCACGTATAACTTAAAAGTTAATAAATAAATAACATTACAGGAGAATATATGCATGGCTGTAAAGAAAAAAATTATAGTACAAGACAGACCAGTTTTCAGATGGAAACAAAAAACCTAATGTATGCTCCTGGGATTTACATAAAAATAGAAAGGAGCGAGTGTGACAAAGTTACCAGAAGAACTCATATTCTCCAGCATGCTCAGTAAAACCTAACAGCTGTTTTACTTATCGTACTGGGGAAAAGTCTTGGACACATACAAAAATATGGAATAAGCAAAAGATGCTTTTGAAAACATTTCTGCATAAAATAAACTTCTATAAAGAGTAATAAAATAAACAGTCGAAATTTGGAGTGAAAATTAATTTCTTAAAATCAGGAGTTTTAGACACAGATTTGTGCAGTTTTATAAGTAAAACAGCTGTTAGGTTTTACTGAGCATGCTGGAGAATATGAGTTCTCCAGGTTTTTTTGCTTCTATCTGAAAACTGGTCTGTCTTGAACTATATATTTTTTTCTTTACAGCCATGCATACAGTATATTCTCCTGTAATGTTATTTATTTATAAATTTTTAAGTTTTATATATAGAAATACTGAATGATTTTGTACATAATTATGCAGACATGATGAACATAAATAAATACATATTTTGAGGATTGCTGCTGATATTTGTCGCGTTGTTGTCCAGGTGCTCCAGTGCATGTGACGTCAAACTCAAAGAAGCCTCGCAAACGTGGCTTTTTCCACAGCCTCTTCTGCTGCCTGTGTCATGACGAAACGGACCATCTGCCCGTCAATAACAACGCGCCACTGCTGGTGGAAGAGAATGGAACCATCTCAAAAGTAAGACATAGTCCGAGATTTTTCAGAGGTTTTCATAAAGTGTCTTTCCCGCCCTGGTGTTTCAGCGTTCTGCTCCGAGCCCATGAGGCAGTCTGTGCTTCAGACAATCACGAGCCACGTGATCAAGAACTTTTACCTCATCCTGTTTCTCTATGCCCAGTTATTAATTATATTTCTATTTTTATCCATGTTTGTATATATTGTTTCATTACCTAACCCCAGTTTAAAACCTGTTTACTCCGTTATAAGCTCTGTAAGGTAAATGGAATGCGTCTGAAGAAGCCGTAAAACAGCAGGATAATGTAACCCATAGATGTGTCTTGGCATAATATAAAGCCTGCTTATGACTCAATTGAATCTTGGAAAACAACATGTCAGTTAGCGACTAGTAGCGGATCAGGTGGTCAAGATGCTGCTGGGTGTCCGTTTCAGATTTATGCCTTACTTCAGCTTTTAATAGTGATTTGATATTCTGGGAGTTATTTGTCACATCTCCGAAGCCCCCCAAAATAAATCTGTAGGTCTCCTGAAGGCGGGCTGGAAAAAAAAACGGGCAGGACTCGGAGGTGTCGCTCTCATCTGCCTGTCATGTCAATGCGTCCACGACCGCTAATGTCCGTGGCAGCCCGCAGGCTCAACACGCTCCCGAACTCCCACGAGCGTCCTCCGCAGGCGGACGTAGCCGGCCCACGTCTGCCCTCTGGACTCCGCAGCGCAAGCGAAACCTGTCTCAGAATGTCTGGAGTGTTTTACGGCTTCTGAGCTGCGCAACTCGTGCATGGACGTG
Organism: Clarias platycephalus; assembly: GCA_030068275.1. Classification (NCBI taxonomy): domain Eukaryota; kingdom Metazoa; phylum Chordata; class Actinopteri; order Siluriformes; family Clariidae; genus Clarias; species Clarias platycephalus. The sequence continues at coordinate 25,268,968 of JAQQZT010000036.1, read as the reverse complement.
AAGTCGCCCGCGGAGAGCCATACCACCAAATACTTGGAATAGTCTGCCTTTTTTATGAGGGAGGACACTGAAGCTAATATGCCAGCCGAACTCTGCTTTGACCCTTCGAAAGTCTTACAGCAAGACTGTCCTACAAACGAGAGCAAGTCTTTGGAAGTTGCAACAGAATCGAGTGTGATTTCCGCAGAACAGAATACTGCTGTTGATTTTAATGCGCACCAGAATGTTTCTGGAATAATGCAGCCCGATGGAGATTACACGGAAAACGGACAGTTCGGTGGAGAATTAACAGAGCGAGACGAACCGGATTGTTTCGAGAGCGGCAGTCTGTCTGATTTCGACCTGGAACGCGGTGAGTCTTTTTCAATAAGCCGTGATTTTGTCCACTCGATTGAAAACAATGAAAGCTCAGAACTGAGCGCTGAGTCTACCGTTAGCGACCGAACTGTAGAGGAAGAACCCGAGCCAGAGACGTATACCTTATTTCAGGCCATGCCCGATCTTTGTCTGTATTATGAACAGTTAGATAACGAAATCCAAGAGCTCGTTTTATCAGACCTCGAAATGGTTTACGCGCATGAAACGGAATCCGAACAGCCTTCAGAAGAGGACAGCGGCGACGAGGATTTCGGAGAGATTGTAGATTTGTATGAGCAATACAGCGAAGAAGAGCAAAACATGGTATTCGAGCTGGATAAAGAATCGTTCGAACAGTGCGAGCTTGCCAATCAAAGCGTGCCTTCTGAATGCCATACCACACATTTCGAGTTCTCTGAAATGTGCCAGGCCTCTAAAGAAAGCAGGCCAGCTGAACTCTCCGGGTCCCTTGAGCAGCGACCACCTGCCGGCAAAAAAGGAAACGTATATGACAGCGAGTTAATTGCAGAAAACAGCCAAGAATCCTGTACAGACTCATTTGAGAGCTCCGTTCACAGCCAGCTCTCTGATGACTTTGCTGACCTGACTTTAGAGCAGAATCAGAACTTTACATGTAATACCGAACAAGATTCTAGCCAGCTGTCTTTAAACGAAATCGAAAGTGATGAGATGCTAGAACAGTGCTCGAGTTGTGCGAAATACTTCGAGAAATGCGGAATTCCCGAACAGTGTGAGGCCTCCGAGCCTGCTCAGAATTCTGAAGACCAGGAACAAAGCGAACCTTTTGAAAACTCCCCTGAATTGTGTGAGGCCTTTGGAACACAGTGCTCAGTGTTTCACACCTCTGAACTCCCCAGAGAAAACCCTTTTATAGAATATAGCGCCAACGAGGTCAGAAAGCGGCCAGAGTGCGATATGATGTTTATCGGATCGATGGAAACCTTCGAGGCCCGTTGGCTCTCCCAGTTTCTCGCCGTCGACAGTCACCAAAATAACACCTCCGAAAAACAGGAAGTCGGCGACCTCAGTGTTGCAGTCAGTGAGCCAAGAGATGAATTACTCCCCTGTGACACTAATGCAGATGTTGAAACTGTAACCGATCCCCCAGTAACCTCTCTGGTGCGGAGGACGCTTTGTGCCGAGTGTGAAATGAGAGAAAAAGCGCAGTTAAGTTATAATATCTCATCTCAACTGTTTGAACTTTGCGATGTCACAGAAGGGACGTGCGACTATGACTTCGATGAAGACGAAGACGGAGAAACGGTTGAGAAAAGAGCATCAACAGATGAATATAGCGAAGAGGAATACGCTGATTGCGTTGATAGTAAAAGCCAAGGCAGTGCAGAAACAGATGAGTCATTTAGAAGTTTTGTCGATGAGCCCGATGAGATTTATCCTGTTCAAACGGATGACGGAATACCTTCACTTGAGAAAGACGACCGCTGTACTAGTAGACCCGCTCAGGACTCGCATGAGGTCATTGATGGCTTTAGTGATGCCCCTGATTTGTATACGAGTGATGGAATAGAAACACACGAAAATCCTCTGGATTTCCGTTCTGAACCTGAATCTTTAGGAAAACAAATATATAAAACGTATGCGGAGGTACTTCGCTCTGGACTGTGTGTGGAAACAGTTGAGGAAACTGAACCCTGCCTTGAAAATGAAATGCACATTAATGAGGAAGATTATGAACTTGACGATGAAGATGCAACAGCTTATGTCGCTGAGGACCAGGACCAGGACCAAGACCAGGACCCTGAAGTCATCTTGGAAGATGAAACGCTTGTTGAATCTCATGGGGAAATGATTGTGCCGGACTCCAGTGAGCGTGCAAGTGAAATTTATGGGCTTCCCACTGTGGACGAAAGCATTTACAAGAGAGATGCCGCAGATCCCTGTTCTATTCAGAGCACATGTCATGAGCAAGGCATCCTTGCCCTTGATGCAGGAGATGACAACATTACAGAAGGCGCGCTCTCCGAAGAGTTCACCGAGGTTTCCAGCTCTGTCGAAAAGGGAAATAAACCTGACCTTGTTTCACCACTAGATGAAACCGAAAGTGCAGACGCGAATGAAGAAAGCTGGTCTGACTCGAGTGATGATGGCGGAATAAATGAAGAACAAAATGAGCTGGAAGTTCTAGACGAAGGTCCAGGTGAGGGAGTCTGCGGATCTAGCTGCGACGAGATAGAGTCATGCGAAGATCTAAGCGCGTTCGCCCCCGAAGAGGATGTAGCTGATGATGAAAAATGCAATGAGTTAAACGAAAGTGATGATCCGCAACCAGACAAAGAACCTTCCAAAGATCCAGAGCCGCCGGGGTGTCCTGATGCATCATTAGATTCAACAGACGGAGGAACGACTGAGAAGAGGGATGATTTTCCACCTCAGAGTGAGTGCAATGAAAAGCTGGACGAAATCATACATCAAGTCGAGCGAAGCAGAACGGCCGAGGAGAGTGAGCCGGAAGACTTCTTTAAGCTAGCTGGTGAAAGCGCAACCTCGGAACAGATCGAGGCTTTCGAGGACACTGAGGCATCCGACGACGAGGATTACCCCGATTTCTGCGATTGTGAATTCTGTGTGCAGTCTGTAGAGCAGGTACGATGCCTCAGAGTCCCATGTGCTACTGTGAAGTGTGTGCTGAACGCAACTTGTCAGTAGCTGGCAATCTTTAGGATTTGAAAGCATGATTTATAAATTTTTTTTATGTTATAAATGCATGGGTTTTGCCTGTTTTAAAATGTTTGACGAGCACGATGGCAACAGAAATTAAATACGGCAAGCAGCAACAAAAATAAAAGAAGCCGCATCTTGGATCAGGGCTCTTATTCCACGCCATGTGGCTTGTTATTTAAGTCTGCAGCTTTGACATGAAAGGTTTGATTTAGTGACGCTTCCTCAGCACACTAATGAACGTTATTTTTTATTTTTTATTTATTTTTTTGGAGCTGGTTTGGTGTATGCATTTATATTATGTTCTGCTTAAGAAAAAAAAAAACAGAATGTTTCAGTCATAAGCCCTGTGCGCTTTTGGCATTTTTGATCAAGAATCAGCTGGCCGACAGAAGCGTGATGGCACCCCAGCAGCTCATAGTCACATGATCTGGGCTGAAGAATGAAACCAGTCAAGGAGCCCTATGGTTTCCCGCTTCCATAACCCGGCGGCTTGTACTTCATGCTTAGAATGCTCATAAAACGTTTATTGGTTCATTTAATAGTTCACATCTCATAAATTCCCTCATCTATCTGATCACAGGTGCCAGCCAAGCCACTGCTCCCCCAGATAAAGTCGAAAGACGCAGGAAAGATCTGCGTAGTGATCGATCTGGATGAGACGCTAGTGCACAGTTCATTTAAGGTAAGCCATGTTTTCAGCGTTTGCACACGTCAGTCAGGCAGTTCGACACCTCTACAGCATGGTCGAGCGAGCGTGTGCGTAGAACGGACACGGGATCCGGCGTGGTGTCGGATATCCCAACGTCAAACTTATCTCTTTCTTATGAGTTAAGGAGTTTCATGAGATATAAGGTAATCGATATGTGCGAGCAAATGGGAGTTAGTATACAGCCATGTGTAAGGAGGGTGGGTACATGTGTCCAGCAGGAATGTTCCTGCAATGTTGCAACTTGCGTTAGATGCAGCAAAAAAGACAAACTTGTTACTGCTAAAAAGTAAAAGGTCCTAAGCAGAGATGCGATTTAGGTCGAGTAACGGTCACGTGTTCTTTTCCAAGCCACTCGTTTACCACGAGAGTGCAATAGTGTACATGATTAAAGGTCAGAGGTGTTACTTGATCTGTTGTGAATCGTTAAAGTACTATGAATCATCGCGATTAAAAAGAAATAGGACTGAATTTATTGTAATTATCTGGTTAGTGTGGTGTCTTTAGGTTAATGCCTAATCAAATCACTCTACTGGTTTTATTGATTTGATTTGTTTATTTTAATTGAATATTTTTTTTACTATTTTACTTTATTAAAATGATTAGATGCATTACTCGGATAATAAAAGTCATGTGTGTTTTCAATACTTGGCTAAATAATATAGCTTAAAATGATAAAACCATCATACGTTTAAAACAACAACATTGTTGCATTTGATTTAGTTCTTTAATTCGAAGTCTTCCTTTCTTTTCTATTTCCTAGACTTCACTCTCTTTTGTATAAACCATGTTGTCAATAGAGGTTTAAGAATGAGAGCTCCAGAACACCTATTTTTTTTTTCTTTTTGTTCTGCTGAGTTTAATTGCATTACATCAGCAAGCAGGTATGCGAGCCTGTAATGAAAAACAGAGCAAGTGTTCTCTCTTTTTTTTTTTTCTTCTTCTTCTTCTTCTTCACGTTGCGGTGTTAAGGACGACACCAGAATTGCGTCACTCATGACAGTTAAGGGTGTTAGCAATGCCACTTCCTTTGCTCTCTGTTACCTCTGTGAAAGTATGTTTTGCAATAGATTTATTTTGGACCGATGTTTGTCTAGTCACGCGTTGTTGAACTGCGGTTTGTTGAATATGCAGGGTTTTTTTTTTTAACACAGTTGACCTGCTAAATGTCCCATAAGTCTCATAAGTGACTGTTCACTAGATTAAACTGCTGTTTGACTGAACTATTTATCTATTTAAAATGCATTAGTGGTTACGACAGTGTAGGGTAGGTGTTTTTTAGAACGACTCGAAGACTCGCGTGGTGTGGTATTCTCACGTGCGGCTAAATATATCGTGCACACATCACGGCCATGGTGCACTGCAGATACACGGTGCATTACATTATCAAGTTTCACTATGATGTATTTATGTGTGTACGCAGATTGCTGATAATTGAATTTAGCTGTAATGTAAAGGGTATAAAAATGACCTGATGTACTGCTTCAAAACTATTTATCTAACCAACCAGTTTATTTAGTTGGCTAATCTGTTCTCTTCTTGTTATTTTCTGTTTGATCTATCCATCTCTATTATTTCTGACCTAACTAGGCTGTTGTCTGTTTTTGCCATCAACAGCCAGTGAACAATGCTGATTTTATCATTCCGGTGGAAATTGATGGGTCTGTACACCAGGTAAGGACAAATCATTTTTGAACCACTTCTCATTTAATTTCGTTTCATTTCATCATTAAATGTTAATTTTTGTAAATATTGGTTAAAGCATTTCATAATGTCATTTATCTGCTTCTTTTATGTCTTCGCATCAAGTTTAATCTGCCTTAAGACATTTAAATGATGAAATGTTCTAGCAGATAATTCTGTGGTTTTATGTTTTTTACAGAAAATTACAACATATTAGTGCATTATTATTATTATTATTATTATTATTATTATTATTAACCTTCATACATGTATTACAATAGCATATTGTAGCATGCATCTTATACATGAACATACCTTTTCTTTATGTTATACCTTTTGCATATTGAGTTTGTGCATAAAAACAGGTGTTCACTGAGATAAACGAGGTAGGCATTTACCTAAAAAAAATAAGCAGGTTTAATGATGATTTATGAACGTGTTTAATTTCATCAGTCTGTAATTCCACAATCAGGCTAAAAAGAAAATGCACTTTTTAAATATTCATCAATCATTATGTCATGGAAAAAAGCATGTGGTGATCATATGATCATACTGAATGGAGTGTATGGATGGATTATAAAGTTGTAGTAAAGCCCAATTACCATCACATAAAGTATGTATATATAGATATAATCACAACTTGAATAGGTTAAAACCTCCATATGCAGTACTGTGCAGAAGTATTCAGCCATATACATATATTCATATTTTGCTACCAAAGAGCCAGACTTTCTTGTATATTAATATAATCTTGAGGAATAGTTCTCCAGGATTCTTAATGGATGTTTTTTTATTTTTTTTTAATCTTCTTTTCAGTCCCAGTACCTGACCAGTGTTTTTAATTGTTAAGTCACACAGTGACCTATGAATCATTCAAGCATTAAAAACATCTAACTTAAGGCATGAACCAGTGAGATACAGGTCCAGATGATCAGGCCGGTGATTAGTACAGTGAAACCTCGGATAACGTGTAACGCGGTTTACGAGTGTTCCGCAAGACAAAAATTTTAAATAAATTTTGACTTGAAAAACGAGCATTGTCTTGGTTTACGAGCACCGAGTATCATGTGTCACGCATGCGCTTCTTGTTTTGACGCCGAGCGTCACACACACACACACTCTCTCTCTCGTGTGCGCGCACGTTTAGAGAGTGTGTGTGTGTGTGTGAAGCAGAGAGGGGGTGCTTCACACACACACACAAACACACCCACTCACGCTCTGCTCCTCAGAGAAACTCTGCTCTGTCGCGATTCTTTTCAGAGGTAACGTGCGATTCATTTGTTTGTTTTACTTTACAGTGCGTGCACAAATGGAAACACTTATCTGTCTGGATTTATTTTGACTTTTTTTTTAAGTTAAAGTGCAGGTTCATTTGTTTTATTTTTACTTTATATTTTGTCTTAATTATTTTTATGTATTAATTTTTTGGGGCTGTTGAACGAATAATTTGCGTTTCCATTATTTCTTATGGGAAAATTTAATTTGGTTTATGAGTGTTTTGGAATACGAGCACACTTCCGGAACGAATTATGCTCGTAATCCGAGGTTTCACTGTGTACTGGTGATGCTGAATGCTGAGTGGTCTGAACAGACGAGAGGGGAAATGAGGTCGCTGCTGAGGTCGTTACATAAACAAACAATTTTTAAATTGTACCTTTAGGGACTTTGCAGGCTGTTGCAGTAAAGCATATGTTCACATTGCTTTTAATTTAATATGACAAAATGAAGGGTGGCTCAAGCCTTAGAATTAGATAAGTAATACTGCACTAAAAATACACTTGTGAAGAAGTGCCAGTAACTTTTTAGTAGCATCATGCCATAGAGTAGTTTTAAACACCTCATCCATGTGTTTAACATTATTATTATTGTAAGGTGTTTCACACAAGTGTGCTACCTGACAGCTTCATGGCCTTCTCCGTTGATGGCCCTGAGCAGCAGAGGGCTATTTCCGTGCCCTGATGAAATAGCTCAAGCATGAGTGGCTACACCAGAACCCTCCCGCACTTTAATCTGTCTCCAGACTCATCCCTGTGCTTCCAGAACCTGAAAGTGTGACACCCCAGCACCCCTTTAAAGGACAAATCCAGACCCAGTCTGGATGACACTTACCGGCTTTGGCCTGATTCAAGTAATCCAGGATAGGCTTGTGATGTCGGGAAAGCCTATTCGGGATCACTTGGTTCAGGAACAAGACCACCAGCTTCAAAAATAAATTTGGCTGACCCTGCCGCAAATCGAACCAATTTACGAGAAATCATCAGCCGATGATAATATAAAGTGACTCTTGTGCTAGAGTGTCCATTTTATGTGTAGTTATTGTTTTACATTCTGTACTCTAGTTACTTGAGTCTGTATTAGATTTTTCGCCAAATGTTTTAATGCTTGATTTTGAGGTTTGCTTGAAATTCATGATTTCGGTAACGGTCAATTCTGCACAGCAGTAAGAACTCATGCATGGCTCTGTTTCCACTCTGATCCCAGGTGTATGTACTGAAGCGACCTCATGTCGATGAGTTCCTGAAGCGGATGGGCGAATTATTCGAGTGTGTGTTGTTCACGGCAAGCTTAGCCAAGGTAAGGGCTTTATGCTGAAATGCTTAAAAGTAACAGCAAAAGTGACCAAATGTATTAACAACCCCACCAGGCATGTAATGATTCCTAGGATGCACTCCTGTCCTATGCTCAGAAGGACCTTTGGTAGGCTAGTTGTAGCATTAATCCATTTAATTATTTGAGCCTTCAAATTTCTTTATCATCTTTCTTTATTTTCTGTAGATAAGTTTATCCACAAATTATATACAGTATGTAGTGAGAGTGAGAGAGATTATAGGTTAACAGTACTGCATTTTGTTCAATTTCAACAGTGTGTCTCCATGAGTGCTGTCAATGATTAAAAAGTTTCTATCACGATTCATCACAATAAAAAAAAAACAAAAAAAAAACTCAGACTTACTTGTATTATAAACATGCAATGTTGGGATAAAGAAATGCATGACAAACTGGTTAGAGGAATCAGATTATGCGGTTTTATAAAATCTCTGCATGCAGTGACTAGGTACTATGGGGTGTGGGTCAACCCACCGACGGCGGGACTCAAACCCGGGTCCTCAGATCCAAAAAAAACAACAACCTAGAGCCTTAGCCGCCTGAGCCACCTCTCCCATGGCTTATATTTATTATATTCTTGCCAAAAATAAACAACTTTGGTTTTATGCAAACTTCCATCTGTAAGATTTTTATAATGAAACTTGCCATTCATCATATCTGATGATGTTACCTCCGTCATCTTATTATCTCATCATTATTATGGGCAGCCATTAGAGTCAAACGATTATATTATTGGTTGTTTGATGTGATGAAATTTCTATATTAATCACACGTGTTAAATATTAACAGCCCTAGTCTTTGTGCATGCAGATTTTTTTATCATCCGTTCATTGTAATTAAAAGAATTTGAAAAAAAAATGTTGTCACGGGATCTTCAACAAGTCTTATGTGATACAGAAGTTACAGCACTATCATGTGTCGTAGCAAAACATAGCAAAAGATGAATATTTTTTCATTTGTTGTTTGCAGTAAGGTTAACGTATAGGTTGATTTTTATTTTATTTTTATTTATTTTTTAATACCCAGTGTATTGGCTCTAGACTCACAGCAGGCCTGACCATTATAAAGTGGTTACTAAAGATGAATAAATGAAGGAATGAATAAATAAAGAAAATAAGGATTAGTTTTCATTTCTAGTTGTTGAACCTACCTTTCCACAAGGCAATTGCAAGTTTTAAAATGCATAGCTCAGAGACAAAATCTGAACAGTATTTTGTGCTTAACAGAATCACATTCCTTTCTTTCTTCGTGTGCAGTATGCAGATCCCGTGTCGGACCTGCTGGATAAATGGGGTGCCTTTCGCTGCCGTCTTTTTCGCGAATCCTGCGTGTTTCATCGTGGAAACTATGTCAAGGACCTAAGCCGCCTGGGCAGGGACCTCAACAAAGTCATCATCGTGGATAACTCGCCAGCGTCATACATCTTCCACCCAGACAACGCTGTACGTCCCCGTATCTCTCTCTCTCTCTCTCTCTCTCTCTCTCGAGTGTATAATGTGTATTTGTCTTGTGTGCGTGTTCACTCATTTGTTCTTGTCATGATCGTTTGTCCTGTTTCCTCTAACACCACCCCATGCTTCTGCCTGACTGCATCCAGGTACCCGTAGCCTCTTGGTTTGACGACATGTCTGACACAGAGCTGCTGGATTTGATCCCGTTCTTCGAGAGACTAAGTAAAGTGGACGACGTGTACGCCGTGCTCAAACAGCAGAGGACTAGCAGCTAGCGCGCTCGACGGGGCAGCTTTCACCGCGGGGCCAGGGAGGCTGGCGGGGTCCGGAGCGCCACTTCCCTGCTACATGGGATCTGCTGCTGGCTCGCTCCTCATCACCTACCCAGAATTCCATTCGCAGGTGGTTTTTTTTACAGAGATCTTGATGGAAACCTGGTATGGCTAGAACGATGGAACTGTGAAGGACTGCTTTATCTCTCTCACACACAAACATGAAAAAAGTTGTATCATTTTTTTAAACACTTGAATGTGTGTTATTACTTCTTTTTATAATTTTTTTTTTTCCCACTTTAAAGGTAAGGTCAAGGGACGCCCTGTTTAAAAGGATCATTGATGGTTTTTAATCTTTTTTTTTTTCTTTTCTTGAAGACCATACGGTAGATTATTACATTTATTTTACTGTGGATGGTGCCAACATTTTTGCAAGCAGCCTCATGTTTCATGGGTTTACATTGCTGAACCGTGCGTTTTAGGGCCGTTCGGAGTGGACGGATTTTTCAAGCTACTCGGAGAACCAGAATTTCTCCCCAGGCGTTTATAAGAGCCAAGGGAACTTTTTGATTCATTCCAAACCAGGGTGGGGAAAGAGCCTGACACTGAGCTGCCTCCATGCAGGCCTGTAGTGTTCAAAGAAAGCAGTTTTGTTTTGTAATTGAAAAGCATCATGCTTTCATTCTGTCTAGTTTGTGTGATTAAGTTTGAATGAGATGCTTTTATAGACCGGCCCAGTGTGTCTTTATCCGGGCCTGTGTCAGATAAGAACGGTCACATAGAAAGTTGAAAGGAAAATCAGACGTGGTGCGTTTTAAAGCTGAACATTTAATCCATTTTAATCCAAATTCTTTTTTTTTTTCTTTCTTTTTTTTAAAGAAAAGGAAATGTTTAATTTTTTTTTTTTTTTTTTTACATATTTAAGACTCTAAAATCTCTCGGCTCCTTTGCCTGCTTTCTTCCAAATGAACTACGTCAGTAAATTCCTCATTGGAATCTGCCGTTTGTGTAAATTGTGTCTGTGTAGACGTTCCTACGCAGGTCTCAAATGAAACATGAGTTGATTTGCCAGAATGTCAGTGCTGTTCTTTTAAGGCATTATTTTCCCCAATGAGGTTACCTCAAACAGTGGGAATGCCAATCACGTAGCAGACATCCCAAATGTAAACAGTTGTATCATTTATTTTCTTTCCCCGATTTTAACTTCATGATGGAAAAATGGTCTACATTGTACAATCATGTTTAGATTTCAGACTTTATGGATGTTCCAAAGGGATGCAGGAAGGGCATCGTGTTTTCAGGCTAGAGCTAAAAACATCTCGAAAGAAAATGACACCGAGCATGCTTACTGTCCATCACTGAGGCCGAGGATTTGCCGAAGTCAGTCTTCTGTGATCCAAGTGCTCTTTATCAAATCTTTAAATTCATAACCATTGGTGACTTTATATTACTTGAAAAAATAGTAAAGCATTGTTAAACAGATCCAACAGTGGAAGTCCATTTTAAAAGAGCCTTTTCATCATTAAACGCACCGACCTGGGTGCGTAGTGTTGGCCGCGCAGCTCCGCCCGCCTAGCGATGCCAACGACCGTGAACGTTTCGGGCTTAGCACTATCAGATGGACTATTTCGCAAGTGTTGATGCTGTGAGATTTGGCGATATGTTCAGATAAGATAATCAAGAGAAGGCAGGAGGACTTTTTGATGATGATGATGATGATGATGATGGTGACAATGATGATTAAGCTGTTTGTAACATTGGTGTTTTGTCTTTTTTTTTTGTAATAGATTTTGTACAGGCATGATAACGGTATGGCCATGCTGATTTTCTCGACTTATGATAATGAGTGTAGAGCTGCACCGAGAGCGAGAGAGAAACTAGCCGAAAGGTTTGAGTCATGCTTCGTTCTTACAAGCACAACTGTTTTTTTTGTTTTTGTTTTTTTTCTTCTGTCTGTATATGAACCTGTATTTTTCTCCTTGTTAGTGAATATTGAATCGGATGTCCAGATTACTCTAGATTTAATATATTTATGACATCAGATTATACGTTACACAAGTAGATCGGTACTAACCCTGGATACACAATGTCTAAAATCTTAAGATGAATAGAAGATGAGACAAACATTCTAGTGGCTAAGACTCCAGGTGCAGCAGCCTGCTGATCTGCATGTTTTTCTAAAATGTTCTGTTCGCTGTCCTCTCTGATCGCATATCGTTTTGATACAACGTCAAAACGAAACCGAATCCCCTATCTGACGTGGTACATTCCTATAGACCTCCTCAATTTCGTAGATCACCCTTATTTATTTTACGATCTTCTATAACAGGTTTTGTTGGTGTCCACTTTACATAACAAGTCTATGCTTTTCCCTGCTGATTTCTATAACCCAGGAATGTTGGTCAAAATAATCAAGCACTTAACTGATCTCAGCAGCGATCTGGGATGGTTTTGAGCTCTGGAAAAGAAAATCTGGATGATCTGTAAAGTCTCTTTCAGCTTGCTCTGATCTTTGCCGCTGTCCTTTTGGGGAGACACTGCCGTTTTACAGCTTTTATCCTTTTTGAAGATGTCACTGTACGACCAGGGTGATAAGCCACAATTGCTGAAGCATCAGAGGCTTTTTTTTCCCCAGCATAACACCAGCATCGATATCATCTTACAATCTCGTAATACAGCTCGTTACTTAGGATCGACACTCCTCAACCCCTGATGAAAGGTTTATGCGAGTAGGAGTGATATAAAATCTTTCATCTAGATTGAAGTGCATTACAGTATAGATCAGCAGTCCTGTTCCAACATTAAAAAAAATATGATTAAGACCTAAATCAGGCGTTTCAGTGTAATGCTTGGACTCTTGATGTTTTTAGAAGAAATTGCTCCCCCTGGAGTTCAGTTTAATGCAGTGTTTTATGACTTTTATCACTACAGTTCTTGATAATGTACGAGAGTCACTATGCAAGTAAAAAAAAAAAAAAAACCTGATGTGAAATCTCCTGCCCAGTCATACTGTATCAGCATTTACCAACTGAACCACTGGTGCTTTTCTTTCCTGCTCTTATTTTTAATGTTAAAAACTTTTGTTGAAAGAAAATCTAAGAGCTTACATTTGACAGAAAAGAAAAAAAGCACACATACTCAAAACTCCAATCAGGAAAGGGTGCTAATTTCACTTGATTCTAACTAAGTACTAAGGCATACTATATTCATTTTGACTTGTCGCTCTGGAAGTATTCATGTCGAAGCAGTGTAGCCAACACCTGATCCGAGGTTTAACTGTCTGTCTACTTTGATATTCTCAACTACAAGAGTAACACAGTGTATATAGCCATTTATTTAACATGTATACCTTCTGCTTTTTTTATTTGTTGTATTGTACTGCCCCCTCTTTACTACATTTAAACACACAACGCATTCATCGCAAAACATCTGTAATCTGTCTGGTAATTTGTGTAGGGCAAACCAATTCAGCATTAATGGGTAGAAAAGTTCTGTTTTTTTTTTGTTTTGTTTTTTTTCCTCGTTCTGTAATTTGGAAATAGGAAATCCGAGTTTAAATTAAGTCAGCTGTAACCTAGTCATGAAACTTTTGTAATTATTAATTGTATTTTACTGTACTGAATGAGCTATATCATAAATGAAACTGATGGAGAAAAAAATGATTGTGGGTTTGTTGAATGTGTAGCAATGTGAGACATAACAAAAGATAGAAAAATGACGACGCTTGATTGGTAAAGTTTTTTATTATTATTATTATTATTTTAATTTAAGGTTATTTGTAAAGCAAAGAAACAGGACTACTGCTGACTAAAAGAAACTTTTAAAACATATGAATGATGCAACAGGTCATACTGCTCAAGAAAATGTTCCTATATGTTAAATGACATGATACTAGTCTGATAAAAGTATTGATCGAGTAAATATTTCTGACTTTCTCTCAATGTACTAGCGATCATTATTCAGCCTTCATATGAACCTTTTGGCCCTGTGCTTTTCTTCACCTGTGTAAACGTAAAGCTCGCAAAATTCCTTTCATTTGCAATCCACAAACAATTATTTAGAAAAGGTATCTATACAAAGGACAATGTACATAAATGTAAAATAATAAAACAATTCCCTCGCAACCAATTTTAGTGTTGGCTCCCCAGACAAAAAAACAAAAACAAAAAGGTCAGCAGCAGTCTTTATCATCTCACAAAGTTGTGCACCAGAACTAATGAACCTTAGCGTAAAACCAGATAGTTAGTCGACAACTAACTATCAAAAGACTCTGACGTTGTCTTTTGTGCAACAGGTGCAAGCAGAATGCAACTTTGACACTCCCATGCTCTAGGGTGTCGACTGGTTATACTTAAATAAAGGTATCAATTCTGTCAGGTACTGCTGCCACCAGTGGAACCTGCTATTCCATACAAATCTATGTTTTCCTATGAATTAAGATCTGACTATTTTAAATTAGTCAGATCAAAGTGTCCCAGTGTTCCATCATGCTCGTCAAACCGGTCACACAGATTTGGCCCTAAGCACCCTACTCTCATCCTAGATTACAGTATGTTCTGTTTGGAAAACCAAAATAAAAGGCCTCCTTGGAGCCTGGCCAGTTTTATGCTATGATGCATTCCTCCAGGTGTTCAACAATTGACGGTGATATTGGAGGGTGTGCCTATTTTTATTTTCCAGGTAGTTCATGATGAATAATTGATGGATTCCTCTAATCACTGCAACTTACTGTAAGCCTACCATCATTTCCAATTCAGGAGAGAAAAAAAAAAAACTTCTGAGCAGACAAGAAACCCCGATATGTAACAAATCATTGAATTTTCATCAGAAGGTAAGTAATATTAAAGTTATTATCGATTAAATTGAAAATATCCCTGCTTACAAATGCGGAAATTGCGAAATAAAGCTGGGTCCGATTCAGGGAGGGATTATCTGTAAAGAGGAGAAGACACATTATAAAATCAGTTTGATTAAGATTCTGCAATGACTGATTCCACTTCACACATATGGATAGTCAGGCTGGTGTTAATTGAGTTTTTAAAATACACTGCCTGGCCAAAAAAAAAAATTGCCATTTCAGGAGGGTCAAGTTATTGGGCTGCATCAAGTAAAGAAAACAAGAAAAGAAGATTTGAAATGACTGGAACTGGGTAAGAACGCTTCAACACATCATTAAAACCAGGAAGGGTAGTGCAGAACTGTCCAATTTTTGCAAGACATGTGGTTGGAGATGAATCACGAATGGAGATCACTTAAACACTTGATGAAGTTGCATGGTACAAAAATCAACAGTAGAATTTATAACTATTTTTAACAGTGAAAGTCAGAGCATTTCCATACACACACAATGTGTTAAGAACTTACAGAATTGTGGCCATAAGAGCTAACAGCTGTTTGTCCATATGAAAACCACTTGTTAGTGAGACTTATCAGAAAAAAAGGCTTCAGTTTGCTAGGGAGCATAAAGATTGGACTTGGGAGCAATGGAAATAGGGTCATGTGGTCTGATGAGTCCAGATTTATCCTATTCTAGAGTGATGGGTGCATCAGGGTAAGAACAGAAGCACTTGAAGTGATGCACCCATCATATAGTGGCCACTGTACAAGTATCTGGCAGTGTTATGGTCTGGGGTTGCTTCAGTTGGTCAGGGCTAGGCTCAGCAACATTACTGTATGTGGCAAAAAATGAAGTCAGGTGGTGACCTGAATGTACTGAATGACCAGGTTATCACATCTACATCTAGAGGCATGTTGCAGGAATCAAATAGTGAAAGAGTGGCTCTGATGGATAAGGAATCATTTTCACACATGAACTGGCCACCACATGAACACTGTATATGTTTTTAGGAACATTCATGCAGTTACAATATCTAATTATGTGGCTGCAATACATTGCAAAACTAAAGACATTAAAAAAAATAATTAACAGGTTAAGAGCTTCAAATCAAATATCAGAGAGAAGAAAAACATATGATTGGTATGATTTTTGTTTGTAGCAAATGGGAACCAGATGGGTTTCAGAAACGGACAGCTGTAGGAATATACAAATCATTAGTAAGACAGATCAGAGGAAAATGACCAAATTTAGTTTGAGCTGCCAGAAATATAGCAACTAATATATTTACTTAAAATTGGTTGGTTGAAGAGTGGGAAATTTTAATTTATTTATTTTCATTTATTTCAAATGTTCAACTTTGCATTTTTTCCCCCTCTGCCTGTATTATCAACAGGATTTTCACACACAGAATTGTTTAGAACGGTCTGTTGCTCCAAAATACTTTTGAAATTCCCAGGAGATCAGCAGTTACTTAACCAACAAGGTCAATCTGGTACCAACATCCACACCATGATAAAATTCATTAGTTTAATCTGAATATTGAATCTGATGCTCTTGAACGTATCTGCATGATATATATATTTTTTGCATTATTTTGCTGCCACATGATTGGCTAATTAGATAATGAATGTGAGGTTGAATAAAGTGGACATGGGTGTATATCCGTATAGGGTAATGTGCACAACTTGTAGCAGAAGCAGGATGCTATTCAATATTCCTAGTGTGTTGCTATTTACTCAATTCCATTTACTGTCGATTTCTATTGATTACGTGTATTTATGTTTAAATAATAATACCTGCACATATTATTCTCATGTTTTGCACATAGAGAACACAGGGGAGAAATACACTTTATCCTTTATGTATCATGACCTTCCAGATCATATCATAACTTCACAATACTATGGTCTTAATATTTGCTTATGCTATTATATTTTCCTTAAGATCCACCAAGCTTGACTTACTTTTCGACATTTAGGTTTGCTGTGCTTTTGACCTTTCCTGCATCAAACACAACAACACCGTTCATGTCCTCTGACGTGTGCTTCAAGGTGAGCTTGTGCACTGAGCCCATTTTCTCCAGGAGAACTCTGGGCCCAGGTTTCAGCACCTCTCCATTGAGAGTCCAAATGGGTGATTTCACCACAGGAACAGAGACCTCACACACAAAACACGCTTCCTCTGGAGCCGACACCTCCACATCCTGCAACTCCTGCACTATCAGGATGGGCTGGGCTGATGCAAACACAAGAAAAAGAGCAAATTTTTATTATACTTTCCATTATAAGTCCAATAGCATTATTAATTTTCTTTATTATTTTCTTTATTAAGTTCCATAGCCATATTCTACTTGTCAGGAATGCAGTGGATCTTGGGGTCTATCCCAGGCAAGCGGGCCATAAGACAGGAATACACAAATTTATCACAGGGCCCTATTTACACGAATTCAAAACCAGGGCATTTATCTTCGTGCCTCACAGAACGTTCTTGGCAGATGGGAGGAAAACAGAACCCGACAGAAATATACATGGACATTGAGGGATTTGTTATTATTATTTTTAAACACAGTGGCATAGTGGTTAGCACCATGGCCTCACACCTCCAGGGTCGAGTATTCGATTCCCACCTTGCGTGAGCGCATGGAGTTTGCATGTTCTTTCCAGGTTTTCTCCCACAGTCCAAAGACTTGCAGACCAGGCTAATTGGCGTTCCCAAATTACCCATTATATGTGAGTGTGCGCTCTGCTAAGGATTGGTAAATTAGTAAACTGGATATTTCTCCTTTACGTAATACCACAGTCTGATGTAAATTATTCATTCATCTTCTATACTGCTTATCCTATATCCAGGGCCTGGAGCCTATCCAAGGAAACATGCAAACTCTACACACCCAAACCCAAAGCAGGAACCGGTTCCTCAACCCGGGAGGTGTGAGGCCACAGTGCAAACCAAACGCCACTGGCATGCCTGACGGGAATGACTACTCAATGAAATATTTTGAGACAGGCTTGCTTTTTTTTTTCTACTTTCACCTATCCCAATGGGTGGCAGGCTTGCTTAGTGGTTAGCATTGTCACCTTGCACCTCCAGGGTCCTGGTTCGATTCTCATCTCGGGGTCAGTGTGTGTGTGTGTGGAGTTTCTGTCCTTTGTGAGTTTGCTCCGGTTTCCTCCCACAGTCCGAAGACATGCAGACTAGGCTAATTGTGTGTAGTGCGTGAATGAAAGTGTGTGTGCTCTGCGATGGATTGGCACCCTGCCTAGTTCCCTATGTATAGGATAAAGCAGTATAAAAGATGAGTTACCTACCCCCATAGGTGTAAAAACTGTCATCATGGCAACCCACATGACTTATTTTTTAAATTAGTCTTTCTTTATTTCTTTCTAATCAATGATTATTTAATTATGATATATATATTTTTTTCATGCCCACAATCACTACAGATATTTGAGCAAATCTCTAAAAACATTAAGCAAAAAAAAAAAAACCAATGAATAAACTAGTGATGGGAAGTTTGAATCATTTTAGTGACTCGGTTCTTTGAATCTCAATCATCAAAATTAACGAATATTTTTATTGAGTCATTTAGTTCACTTCGTTCTTTTGATCAGAAATAAAATAAAATGTCGCACTCAATAAAAAAATGACTCCCAATACATCTACATACACGAATTTTGTCTATAGTTCCAGTAATGAAAATATTAAAATGCAGTTAAGGACATATTATAATAAACAGAATGAGTAGCTCACCATCATATCTTCCAGTCTGAGTCGTTCATTCTTTTGAATCTATTGCACCGCATAGCGTCTATGGGCGTCACGTGACAAAAGAACGAACGACTCGGAGTAGAAGAGTCATTGAGAAAGAATC
>JAQQZT010000036.1:25218075-25243052 GCA_030068275.1 Clarias platycephalus | reverse complement strand
CACACACACACACACACACACACACACACACACACACACACACACACACACACACACACACACACACACATACACTTACAGGTATTGCTCCTGGGATTTAAATTGCAATAATTATTTATTAAGTGAATCATTTTGTTTTAATTGTATTTTTCTAGGTTAACACCAACTAATGGCACAAATGATCTCATTAAATTCAAATTCAAATTTTATTTGTCACATACACAGTCATACACAGTACGATATGCAGTGAAATGCTTATATTAAGAGGATGTTTCACAATATTGATTTATCAACTTTATAATTTTTTTATAATCACTTATTTAAAAGATAAACAAATACTTAAATTACTGACAAACTTTACATAATGTCTCGATTATGCATATATTATCCCTAATAAATTGTAGCCTTCTGAGATTAACAGAACCTTATGGCCTGGCACAGGTCCATATTGCGATTTCGATTTGTACACTATTAGTTGTGCAGCACTATTTACCAGCTTAATTTATTGCTGTGAACAAGGATTTTAAGTGGGTGAGGATAATGAGAGGGTATTGTTATTAAACAAAATTTTATTTTAATTGCCAGAATGCTCTAATTTAATAATAGTGGATTAAATTACATAAGTGACAGAAAGTAATATGGTAAATAAAATGAAATTTAAAATGATAAGGGCAGCACATTTGGAACAATAGGGTCTTGCATTTTAGCACAGCTTATTCATGGATAGTTTATTGTCCTAATTCTGGACCTGAAATTGCTCCTTCACTTACTATTTATGTTGAAGTCTGTTCTTTATAGGGTTCTCCTCGAGAAGAAAAATCACTGGGAAGTAGTAATGTAACGGCATGCAAAAGATGCAGCTCGGTACGTACCTCGGTTTTGAAGTCACAGTTTGGTGCACTTTTGATAGTTTCTAACTAACTAAATATCTAAATAAATATATAGCACATTTCTTTTATCACTTTTACTTGTAAACCTAAAAACGAGTAAACATTGGCAAACTGGCCATAATTTGCATGCAGCATAATATTTCCTAATATTTCAACCCTGTACGTTCAGTCTACCTCTGCCTGCACAGATGCATCAAAAGTGGTATCAGAAAGTTAACTTTATCCTCTGTCCAGGGTCTATTGTTCTCTATTTCCATACTGCAGTTATGCGAGTCGCTTTTTCTGAAGACATGATTAATTTAGCACCATGAAAAATTCAAGGGCATGGCTTTTACATCGCAGAAAAAAGACCCTCCTAAAGCTAACCTAACTTTCTACAAAATTATTATTTATTTCCATCTCAACTTCATGTATTTGTCTCTCGGCTCATTTTTCAACCATGTATCCATGTCCCATACCACGTTATTAAAATTCCATGTCAGGTTGGCAGGTGCAATTTGCGCAGGTAGAGAGTGTCCAAACTGAGATCTCTAGAAATACGATTTGAATTTGATTTCAGATTGGATTAGCAAAAATCTGATTCTTTTCAGATTTTTTTGATTACTGTTCAGGCTACATGAAAGCAATCTGATTCCAATCTTATTCCAATCAGGATATGACAAAGATTTAATTTGTTCTGGAGGTCTGAACAATGTTTCAGTTATTAATAGCAAATGGTGCAACCAGTGATTCTTTTAAATAAGGAATATTTAAAACGTGTTTTTAAAAAAAAATCACACTATTAGCTATAGACGGCACAGTTACTATTTTTGCACAATTTAGTGACCCTTTTTTTTTAACAGAGAAAATCGGAAGCATATCTTTCATGTTGTTAAGTGCCACAACAATTGAGAAGTCCTCTGGATATTCACCTCAAATTTGAGCACCTTTCCTGGTAACAAAGTGATGTCAAATTCACAGAGCATCAGAAACCAAGTAAAACTTCTTACCGGTAAATTTATTATGCTGTATATACTGTACCAATATTAGCTTTAGTGTATTGGCAGTCCAGTTATAGTCCATAAATCGCTGTTATACATATATATAGTATTGATTAGGACATTTAGGAAATCACATTAAAGCTGAAATTAATGGAATTTATGATTTATGGAGCAAATAACCAACACTTGTAAAGCTGGTACACTCTGATTACAATTTGGACCAAATGGTACGTTATGAATATACTTACTGGTACACCCCTACCAATAAGTAACTCAAGTGTGCTCTGGTATTCATCATGGGAAGTGCTACTTTGATACTTTAATACTGAGTTACTGTCCACTGGTTTATGGTTTGTGGTGCATCATGTGCAACATTATAATTTACTGCCAAGTGAATATGATTTTTCGAATGAGAATTCAGAGAATGCTACACAACGGCAGAACTTATCCTAACTGGGGACAACATAAAGAGATTGTGGAACTAATTCAATCTCTGAATTAGAAAGAACAATCTCAAGGCTTTTTCATTACCGCAAATTCTGTGATATTGGAATTCGTGAATAGACCTCTCTATGTTAATCTTGACACTTTCACAGCCAATTCAAATGGAATGAAAGGCAGCCACAAGAAGACCTTTATCCAGCCCTTGATCTGGTTCTTATTTGACCTGCTTAATTGGATTGTCCTGGGCTTCTGATCTTATGTCAATACAGAAGAGTGCTCTTTGGGAATCATCTGTCCCTCAGCTGTTTCTGACTGTCAAACCATGGAACAAGCGTCACTGATGGCACTCTCATATTACTCCTACTCAGTTTATTGAACTGGCGTAAAGAAAACAACAGCAGCAGCAAGGGCTCTGTGTCAAAGCGGCGTCACCAGCAACCACAGTAAACAAAGCATAACAACACATAGTGACAAATAGACAGCAGTGCAGACTCACGTTCCACGGTGACCTCGGCTTGTGTTCGGTCATGAAGGGTTTCACAGCTGTAAGTCCCACGATCAGAAAGTGTAAGATTGTGGATTGTGAGTGTATGTTTTTGGCCACTCTGCAGCAGGGAAAACTTAGGCCCTGGGTGAATGACCACACCTTGTCTCATCCACTGCACTTCATCAGATTCCAGGCTCAGCTCCACCTCGAGGGTTGCCTCCCCAAACTCCTCTGCCACCACTGACTTCATTTTCTTTGTGAACAGCACCTGCTTCTCTGTAGACAGTCAGTCTCTAATTGGTCATCAATGTCTAGACATGTTTTAAAAACAGACCCTACCATAAAGGTAGGATGTGGTACAAAGAGTCTCTTGCATATGCTGCCAAACTGCAATTCTTGTGTCCCTAATGCTGTGAACAGGAGATTGACCATTTGCCTCTGTCAGTTTACAGTGGAATTCTAACTGGAGAAGCTGCTAAGTGCAAATCATTACAGGCCCCTTTTCAACAACCACGTCTGAAGGGGTCATTATTTATTGCAAATATGTTGCCATGGCAGTAAAGACCTGTACAAGCTCTCAAAGAATTTATCTAATGCCCCTGTTTCAGACGTTTCATCTGTGTAATGGAAATGTTTGACCTATGCTTTACATCCAAAACATTTCAAGAACATTAAAAAAAAAAAATCTTTCTGGCTTTTCAGAAATTAAATTAGAATGCTATTCCGACATGTTGAGTTTAGAAGAAAAATAATTAAACAATTGTAAGAAATGTAATTAATTAGCAATAAATAATATCTCACCTTGAACCTGTAGAACAGCTTTGGATATCACTCCTTCTACTTCTGCTGTTAGCTTGCAGCTGTCTGATAACTGGCAGTTTCTGATATGCAGCGTGTGGCAAAGACCATTACTTGAGATTTTAAACTTCTCATTTGATGTAATGGGCCGGCCATTCATACACCAGACCATCTTTGCGTCTTCTGGGGAAACTACACACTTGAATGTTGCAGCTTCCCCTTCCATTACAGCTATATTGTACAGCTCAGCAATAAACTCCACAAAACGGGGGGCTTAAAATAACCAGAGAAAACATATTAGAAGAACAGGACAGATCATTATTATTGATCTTGATCTTGCTCAAAGCAATACACATAATACAAAATAGGTGTTAAAAAAAACGACATGGTAAAATATACATCGAAAAGCCATAACAATACAACACAAAACA
Source organism: Clarias platycephalus (assembly GCA_030068275.1). Classification (NCBI taxonomy): domain Eukaryota; kingdom Metazoa; phylum Chordata; class Actinopteri; order Siluriformes; family Clariidae; genus Clarias; species Clarias platycephalus. The sequence goes on along the minus strand of JAQQZT010000036.1, from coordinate 25,239,022 downwards.
TTACACCCAATATTGTGTAGGTTCCCCTTTGTGTCTCAGCAGCTCTGGCCCCTCGAGGCATGATCTCCGAGTACGTGCTGTGGTGTCTAGCAAACATTGGTAGCGGATCTTTTTGGTGTTGTAGGTTGCCGGGTGGGGCCTCCATGGATCAGACTTGCTTAAACAGTTCACGGGCGCATGGGATCAAGCATGGGTGATCCAGTGCATGGGATCAAGCATGGGTGCTTGATTGGATAGGGATCTGGGAAGTTTAGAGTCCGGATCAACGAACAATGAACTCTTTGCCTGCCAGGCCCCATGCGCGGTGAGCTGTGCTGCACTGGGTGTTCTGGCGAATTTCTATATTGGCCAGAATTAGATTTTTTTTTTCAGTAATTTGTGCTGCATTGGCTTTTCTATGGAATCAGACTGGACATACTGTTTTTTTGTCTCTGTGGGCATGGAACAGGCATGGGTGCCCATGATCCTGTCACTAGTTTGCTTGTACAGTGTATAATTAATAATCAGTGTTAATGTGTGAATGTAATGTTATGGCTGGTGCTTACATTTAAGATAAACTTAAAATTTGTAACAAAACCAGAATTGTTTTTTACTTAATTCAGATTTCAAATCTTAATATAGAATCAACTTTTTTTCTTTTTTTTTTTTTGCACTGTCAGTGTTGAATTACTGAGCTGGGCTTCATCAGCATTGTTTTGAACATAAAGGCAAGCTTCTTCATTGAAATGCACTTACTTTTGACTACTATTGTCGCACATGTCCTCTCATCTTTTGACTCACATGTGTATTCTCCTGCATCAGCATCTGTTAATTTATGTATTTTGAGGCTTCTTGCTTGACCATCAGCACGTATTGTAAAATGTCGATTTGGTGTGATTTCTTGGTTGTCTTTTAGCCACTGAACATCCCCTTTGGATGTGTGTAGTTCGCACGTCAAAACAACATCACTACCTGTGAGCCCTACAACATTTTGCAGTGGCTTGGAAAATTTTACCTTCATACCTAGAAGAAAATAATACAGTTTAAAAATATCTGTAAACAAATGATTAACATTTATGAGGACAATTATATTAGTAACCGAAGATTAACCAGCAGCATACTATAAACCCTGTTCCAATTTTTTTTTTTTTTCATTTCACAATAATTGCATTGCCTAAGCACTTGAATATAAAGAGGTACTGATTTACCTTTGACTTGTAAACTAAACCAAGCTTTGTCTGTGGCAACATCACACTCATATTCTCCAGAATCTGATTTTTTAAGATGGTTGATAGTGAGGTAGTGTGTACGTCCATCACTTGTGGCATGAAAACGATCATCTCTGATCTTCTTGCCTTCCTTTCTCCATTGCACAGAAGCATTATCTCTATTAACCTGAGCACACAGTGTCACACTTTCCTCTTCATAGGCAGAAATGTTTATCTCTTCATTTTTGATAAACTTAAATGGTGGCTCTATTAAACATCAACGAAGACAAATAAAATTATACTTGGAGGTTAGCATTGCTTTATGCAGTGTTATTTCTGAAAGTTTAAATTTTTTGACCTTTAGTCTGCTGATCAAATTAAGGAAAGTCATGGTAAGCTTGCCTTTAATTGTCACCATGATGTTCATTTTGTCATCAATGGCATCACATGTGTATTCTCCTGAGTCAGACACTTGAAGGTTTGAGAGCACAAACTTTCTCATTGTGCCTCTTCTTTCAATGTGGATTCTGTCTTCTGCCTCCAGTACTCTCCCATTACAGAGCCACTGAACAGTGGCATTCTCCCGAGACACCTCACATTCAAGGATCAGCTCATTTCCAGTAACGAGTGAGTAGTGCTCTGGGGTCCTTGCTTTTCTTAGGATAGACACTGGTGCCTCTAAATAGAACATAAAAGTAAGCTTTAGTGTATTGTGCATAAATACATATTTTTGTATGTATTTTGTATGCATGTGACTGAAATTTTTAACGTACCTCCCACAGTGACATTAAAGACAATTTTATCATCTTTCGAATTACATGTGTATTCACCAGTGTCCTCGATCTCTGCATTTAAGATAATCAGAGATCTGAATGTTCCTTCTTCTTCAAAAGTGAAGTGATCATTAGCCACGATTTTCTTGTTGTCCTTGTACCAGAAGACTACACCATTAGCTCTGGAAAGTTCACACTTGAGTACAATGGCATCAGACTCGAGAAAATGCCTGTCTGTTAAGATATCATGTTTTTGCAGAAATACGAGTGGCCAATCTGCAAAAGAATAATAAAACACGTTATTGGGACATTGGCAATTATAAAGCCAATCTACTATTAATAGTTTTAACAAAACCATACCATTTATTTTCAAACTGAAATCCATTACATCATCTTTGGCATCACATAAGTATTGGCCTGTGTCTTCAAGCCTTGATGAATGAATTGTTAACTGTCGTGTACTGCCGTCTTCAGTTATGGTTATATTACTGGTTTCCTCAATCTCTTCTCCGTCCTTCTTCCAGCTGACTTCTGCGTTTGGCCTAGACACCTCACAATCAAGCACTATAGTTTCTCCAACAAATTTTTCAACTTCGTAAGCCATCTTCCTTGGTCGAATAAATCGAACTGGAGGTTCTGCACAAACAGGAATTGTCACCTCAAGAATTAGTTGTATAACAATTAAAATGACAAAAAAAGAAGTAAGTGTTACATCAAGTCCACCAAATTGACATTCTGTGGACACCTGACCATCATATCCATATGTGCTTGTTTAACATCCCATTCCAGATTTAGTTCTTTCATGGAGAACTTGGCTGCATTTCCAATTCAACTACAAGAGCCTTAGAGAGGTCAGGCACTGATGTCAAGTGACGAAGTGACACTTGGTTAAATTGAGAGGGAAATTGTAATCCTACAGCATGCAAAATCATTCTACACATTGTGTAATTACAAACTACAGGTGTGATGGTCAGTTGTCCACAAACATCTGGCAATACAGTGTTTGATTTCTTTCAGTTTTCTTGGTTGATTTTTTTAGGTAAATCACATCACCTGCAATGTTTACGAAGAATGTGACAGAGTCATCATTGGTGTCACACACATATTCTGCAGAATCACTGACTGTTGTCTCTGGTATAATGAGTCTTCTGTAAACACCATCAACTTCGAGAATTAGATTGCTGTTCTCTTCTACCTCAAGCCCATTTCGATACCAGCGCACAGAAGCATTGGCTCTGGAAATTTCGCAACTCAGAACCATTCTCTCTGACATTTGCTGGCAAAGTTCCATTTGGGATTGGCTTGGGGAAACTATGCGTACTGGGGGTTCTGTAGGAACAAATATAAGGAGGTCAGTAACTGATGCAATCAGATAAATAGGAATGTTATTTTGAATAGACCTACAGTATAACAAGCCTAAACAGGGTTGGGGTTTAGAAGAATACAATTTGGTATTGCATATTCAGAATGCCATCTAAACTATCTATATGCAGACCTGTACACATTTTTAAAAGGCAATATTGAGAATATGCTATAATTTTCCTTTGTGCAGTGTAAAACAATATCTATGTTAAAACAGCACAGTTGTTTACCATGTGCCTTTCAGAATGTATTTTAAATAAGTTACATTTTCTCTATTAGAACAGATGACATCAGGCTTGAGACAATTAACAATAATATCAGGAATCACAGAGACAGTCCATAATGGAGCTTTATGTGGTGTATGCAGCTTCAAGATTGAAAAACCTAGTGTTTTGTCTCCTCTAGTATGTTTCCATGTCACCTATTTTGTAATCATTTGTAAATGTGGAATGTCTCTTTACTGGCAAGGACTGAGCCTGAGTTAGTGTGCGACTTGAAAAAGTATGGACTAGATGTAGATGGCCTTACATCCATACATGGGCTTAATTACCATTGGGGTAATTAATTACTCTTTCTCCTACAACTGAGTTCCCACAAAAATAGGCCTCTTCTACAGTAGGTATGTTCAAAAGTGTTAGGCTGAAGACATTGTAGTTGATGTTTGTTCTGGGGTGCAATAGGGTTTCTTAAGTAGGTATGTTTACCCTTTAAAACCATATTTTTCTGGTCTTTTGGTAAAGACTTTGGTGACAATGAAAAGGACTTTTACCACCATATCAGAGAGGTTGAGTCTCAAAGGACTGTTTCAAGTCCACAAGAATTTGTGGCTGGAAGTCTGGCAGTGTCTGTCATGGATGTACTGTAACCCTACCACATACTGGTGGATGCCAGTGGTCAGCGAGGTTTTCAAATTTGGAGGCTCTCCTGATTCAATTGAGATGTATATGAGAGCCAGAATGTCTGCAGCATAAGCATTTCCAAAAGCCAAAAGCTCAGTCATCGGAGGATTTTGTAGAAGCCATTAAAAGAGTCAGAGATGATCTGGCAAGCTGTTCAGTGCATCTGCAATTTGTGAAGCAGTGTCAGAAATCTCTGGTGTTTTGGACCATATGACTGATCTGTCTATGCCTTCATGGTATCAAGGATGTGAGTGAATGTGTTTCGCTTATAGATGGTAAAGGCACAGTCTGAGACAGGAGATTTCTTCTTGAAGGGACTGAGGTGAGGGGGAAGACTCCACCACTGGTGGGTGACATGATCAGTGTAAAATTTGAGCATAAATGACAAATGTTTCAGGTCAGTGGCAGCAGAGTTATCGTCACTGTCCTGGTTTGAGGTGATACAGCAGGTTCTCATTTTTCCAAGAAAGCTTTCATTTTTAGTCCCCTGGTGGTACAGGCAGTTCAAATGAGGTTCCTTTGCTTGGACTTACTTTCCATGATTAAATAAAGAACTTAATAAAATTAAATATCAATGGAACAGAGCTGACAGGGATCAAAAAAGTCTGGGTTAAGCTTGTTAACATGTTGCCACCCCAACTCCCACCCATCCCTTTGGCAAAGACAAAGGGGAATAAATGAATGAATGAATCTGGTACATATGTTTTTCTTTTTGTAAATCAAGCACTGGGACTTTTACAATATATTTCTCATAATTTAGATTTTATGTACCTTTTATGCTTAAATGGAAGAATTTTGAGTCATCAGCAGTGTCGCAGACATACTCTCCTGAATCTTCAACTCTACTGTGAATAATCTTCAGTCTCCTGTAGGGACCTTCTGTTTTTAATTTCATATTTTCACTTTCTTGAAGTTTCTGTCCATCCTTTAACCAAGTCACTTTTGCATTTGTACGTGAAAGCTCACAACTGAGGACAATTTCATCTGGAACGTGTCGATCAAGATAAACATCTTCCTTGGGATAGACAATCATTACAGGAGGCTCTGTAAAAAAAAAAAGAAAAAAGAAAAATGACACTCCTTAATAATTAAATGAGTTATAATGCCACAAAGTCTTATTTTGCTAAAGCATCTGATAATTTTTTGTCAGGTAAGTAGTACATCATAAGGAAGCTCTGTAGACCTGCCCATTCGTACAGTAATCTAATAAACCAATTATGTGGCATCAGTGCAGTGCAAACCAACTTTTACAGATATAGGTCAAGAGCTTCAGTTCTGCCTTGATTTTAACCATGACCTGTTTGCTGGTGCAAGATATACTAGTTTGAAACTGCTAAATCTACAGTGCAATAGTCTCTAGAGTTTAACACCATGGTGTGGGATAAAAAGCATTCTGTGTGTGCGAATGGTCAGTGGATTGAAAACTTTGAGTCTGTATTAACTCAAATAGGCAAAAAAAGGATCTTAGAAGATGCATGAAACCTTGAAGTGGATGGGTTACAACAGCAGAACACTCATCATAGGTGTATAAAGTGATTATGTGAGTTATTACAGTATATCCGTTCTGACAGCTTGAAAAATCTGGCCACCTTTTGTTTTTTGGGGTTATTTTTTTGAGTTTCCACCCACAGAAGTGTCATTCACAAAACTTCCCAGTAGACCAGCAGTGTATGAAATAGTTAAATCTCCCCTTCTGGTACCAAGATACCTGCAATAATCGGTATCACAGACATCATATGTTTTATTTATGTTGTTTCCTGTAAATAATAACTCAAGCTCTTGACAGTATCTGCATTATTTTTGGATTACACTGCTATCACATAATTGGTTGACTAGATAATTGCATGAATGCGCAGGTGTACAGCTTATACATAATTTAAGTACATATTGTAAATGTGCTATACATTACCTCGTACATTAACCTTAAATATTAAGGCACTGCCTCCTGCACGACACGTGTATGTCCCGGCGTCTGACATTTGAACAGATTGGATAATCAGTTTTCGCATGGTGTGTTCTTTCTCTACTGTGACTCTGTTGCTGGTCTGTATCTCGATTCCATCTTTGTACCATTGTGTAGAGGCATCAGGTCTGGACACTTCACAACAAAAGAAGACTTTGTCTTGTTCCACTACATTTTTGTGGAGTTCTTCCACTGGGATGTAGCGGAAGGACACAGGGGGCTCTGTAGAAGAAGCAGAATTACACAAGATGATTCCTGGAGTCCTTTTTCTATTCACATGTGCTTCACTCATTTCAAATCAAGCATGCATTATCACTAAGTGCTGCTGATGGTCTTCACTCTTAACAGCCAAACTGAATGGGGAAAAAAACAGCATTAAATAAAGCTTTATGGGGATGAATTTGCAATTAAGCAATGTAATGGACATGCTTTTCTCCATTGCATGACTTTGTCTTAAACAGAAAGCATCAAGATGATGGGTAGATTGCAACCACAGCCGACAAACATGGTAGAAATGTTGCAAAAGGCTCTATGCATCTGTTTTAAGAAAATGATTAACTAGCAAAAACAGAAGCAGCAGAATGGATCCATTGCTTTCACCCAGTGGAAATCGGACAGTACACAATGATGTATTTGTTAGTTATATGGCAGTGGTTCAGATAAACTTTGGATTTCACCTTTAATGTCCACATAAAACTCGCTGATATCATCAGCTGTATTACAACTGTAAACCCCAGAGTGGGAAAACGTGGTTGACAGGATAACCAGTGTCCTCATGCTGTGCTCTGATTGGAAGAAAACTCCAGATTGAGGGAAGAGCTGAGTCCCATCCTTGTACCATTGGACCAGAGCAGTGGGCTCAGATATCTCACACTGGAGAATGATAGGTGAGCCTGCTTCAAATAACTTGGTCTTCTCAGTCTCAGGGACAGCTGTGAACGTCACTGGTGAAGCTAGGAGTGTTTCCATTCATTCAGAGAAATGGAATTACTAGATTTGTACACAGATTTTCCCTGCGATTGTTCTTAATGTTATGTGGAAGTTTACTTATAGATACGGGAAATAATGGCAGCAAAAAATGCATATGAATATGTTCTATTGCTTATTTTCATTAGGATTTAGGCTTTTTGTTAGATGATTCTGTAATATGTGGAGCATTTAATAGGCAATTAGAATAAATGGTACAGAAATTAAATATTGATTTGAATCCTTTAATATTTTTGCTTTGTAAAATGTAATATTTATTTGAGGAATTAGTGATCGAGCTTTTCAAAATGAGGTTTCAAAATTTAGTTATTTGCATTGACCTGTTTCAGTTTTATATATGGACAAAGCATTTATTGGACGAAGCATTGTTTGACATGTTAGTTGTTTTGAGAAGGAATGTGGATTCAAAATCACCTGCAACGTCCACCTTGAATGCTATACGATCATTACCAACTTCACAGATATATATGCCCGAGTGTTTGGGCTCAGCTGATTGGATGACCAGTGTCCTCATGGTGTCCTCTGATTTGATCTCAAGTCCAGTTTCTTGAAGAAGTGGCACTCCATCTTTGAACCATGAAACTTGGGCAGCTGACTCAGAGATTTCACATTGAAGTATAATGGGGCAGCCTTCTTCAATTAACTTGTTTCTTGCCGCCTCTGGAAGGGCTGAGAACCTTACAGCAGTAGCTGTGGAACATGTTAAGATGTAGAAAAAAAATGTGACTGCAAAATCAGAAGCATACTGAATGGAAACATCTGTTTCTGGACGATTTTAGTTTGGATTATCCCAAGCACTAACCCTAGGTTAGAAAGAGGTTAAAAATAATTAATAAAGTTAAAGTTGTCAAAGAACTTGTGAAAATCAAGGATGGGATATTTTAGCTTAAGCTTGCATCATTTGCATCATGTGATTTGCTATCATTTACACATAGTTGAAATTGTATATATTTTCCTTTTTTTCAGTTTAGACATTTATTCCTGTACTACTGTCTAGCATGTCAACAAGACCAAATGATAATTTGGTATAAAAGACTGTGCTAAAACAGAATACAGCCACATTTTCTTTAATCACTGTTCAGATTTTATTGTATTATTTTATCACCAGTGCCTTTAAGACCGGGCCTGGTAGGAGGGCAAATAAAGGGCAAATAATTGAATATTAGATTTTATATATACTTAAAAAATAGTAAGTTTTTTCTTTTAATTGTTATGGTTACTGGGAAATTACCTTCACTCTCCATACTGAATGACGCAGCATCATCAGGACTGTGACAGATGAACTGTCTAGAACTGTCAAGCGCAGTTGTTTGATTGGTTAAGTTCCTCACACTTGCACCTCTTTGCATATCAAGTAGTGGACTTGGATCTGGGAGTTTTTCTGTGTCATCTTTGTAACAGGAAGCCTGGCTTTCAGATTCTGAAATCTCATATTTTGGATCAACTGGTGAGTCTGATTCCATGGACATGGAATGGTTCCTCTCCATTCCTGAAAGTGGTTTGAACTTCATAGTTGAAGCTGTTCAGTTGTGAGTAGAATTTAAAAAAAAATTTTTTAATACACAAAGTAATAATATCCAAGTTAAACACTAACTGCAACACTGATCTTAACCTTAGCTTTCTACTGTTTACAGGAAATGATTATTTGATTATAGTTTTGCATTTGAGCAAACAAGGCTGTCAAATACAAGCGGTGGGATAGAAAAAAATGTTTTTTTTAAAGTAATTTTTATAATTAAGAAATCTGCAAATTACCTTTGATGTCCACGTTAAATGTAGCTGCATCATCATCTGTCTTGCAATTGTATGTTCCACTGTGAGATAATTCAGCTGACTGCACAGAGAGTTTTCTTAATGTACCTTTAGACTGAACCAAAACTCCAGCCTCAGACAACAGCTCATTTCCATCTTTGTACCAAGACACGTTTGCAGCAGCATCAGAAACTTCACATTCCAATTCAAATGGCTCTCCCTCTTCAGCTGATCTGTTCTTCTGAGCTTCAGTTGCAGTGGAGAACATCACTGGTGGGGCTATAGCTATCATGGTGGAGAAATTTTTTTCAATTGTTAGTGGTGTCTCCATATAGAACACTATATTTCATGTTAATTAAATGTATTGTTTTTTTAAAGAGATTATTAAGAGTTGCCCCAAATCATTGCTTTAACATGGATATTTTTCATACAAGAAAAATGACAGTTATTAAACACCAATAAGAACATACAGGCGATAAGCTTTAAAACTAAATGAAAATTTATGAAACAAGAAAACAGACAACTGGACAATGATAGTGTAGATGTAATGTAACATTAGTAGCGCAAGAGTAAATGATGAAAGCTTATAAACTCTACAGACATTTAACAATGATGACAAAAGGCAACAGACAAACAAAGAAAATTTTAAGAATAAGACTACTGTAAGTACAGTAGTAGTACTTGCATATTCAGCAAAGCATGTTTAATTTAAATATTTTCACTTTTAATTATCATGCAAATTACTGGAATTATAGTTACAGCATTTGGGAGACACCCATATCCAGAGCGACTTCAATTTTTATCTCGCTTACATCTGAGCAGGTCAGTGTTAAATTCCTTGCTCAAGGACCGAACAGTGGCAAACTTGGTTGTGCTTGGGTGTGAACCTAGGACCTTCTGATCAGGAGTCTCACGCCTTAACTACTGAGTTACCTCTGCCTATTTCTTTGGTTGGTCCTGCAAATTGTAATTTACATAAGTGTTTAGGTCTGTGCAAAGTTAAAAGGGTTTTCTGCTTGATATTGTGCCAAACCCTTCAAAATGTGCATAAAAGTTTTGAATTCTAAAATATGTTGTCAATGTCTATTTTCACTATCACCAGACTGCTATATGTGTGAAATCTAACTTTTACCTCACAATGGTTTAATCCATTTTCTTTCTTTTGCTGTTTCTGTTTAGTTATTTTCTGATAAAAGGCGGTAAAACAAAATTAAATAAATAAGTAAATAAATAAACCACGGGATCTATTCAAATGAAGCGGCCAGCAGAATGACTGTTAGTGACCATTGCATGACTGAAGGGGTTAGTATTGTAATCAGATGGACTGAGATGTCAAAGATGACTGAGGAATCACCTGGTGGATCCACAGTACTCAGGATGTTGGTATCCTTTGTTTCATAACAGTATACTCCAGAGTCCGACAGCTCATCTGATTTGATCCCGTCTGATCGGATCTCTTCTGATTGGATTACAGTGAGACATTCTTGAATTTGTTGTTGCTCTTGTCTATACTCGCAGACCTGAGCTGTGAAATTTACAGGCTCTTTTTGTGGAACTCTTACGTTGTCTACGTCATCGGATGTCATGTCGTTCTCTTTGGTCTCTTTCAGCCTTGAATCTTTCATCCGTGCAGCTAAAGAGTTTAATTTAGCATGTTTTAATTAAAGCAGCTTTTGTTTATAGGTATGTTGTAAGTGAAAGAATGTTACTTAAATGCAGGAATATCACTAGGAAACCAGAAATTTTCTATATTTAAAGAATTGCAAAACCCCATAGAATTACCATTATACTGTAGTTATGGTGAATTAAATGTTTTTTTTGTTCTAGATAATATTATTTAATGACAATATATTATTTTTAAATGACAAAATATTGGGTGTTTAGTGAATTTCAATATTTTTGTGAATTTAGCATGGATTAAACTAGGTTTTAAATCACCTTTGACATACACCTTAAATTTTATGACATCATCCATTGCCTCACAGTTGTATAACCCTGTGTGACAGGGCTCTGCAGTCGGAACAACCAGCCTTCGTATGCAGTCCTCAGACTGGATCACTAATCCATTTTTCGTTTGGAGTTGTATTCCATCCTTAAACCAGCAAACTGGGGCAATTGGGTCTGATATTTCACACTGTAGTACTAGAGGCATACCACTTTCAATGGTCTTAGTCCTGCCAGTCTCAGGAATTGGGGTAAATTTTACTGGTTTAGGTGAAGGTGCTTCAGTTTTGAAGAAATAAAGGCATGTATTAAAATAAGTTATACATTCAAGTAGAGCATATCTGTGTTGAGTAATTTGGCCTTTCTTAATCGAATAATGTCTAAACAAAACGGTGTTAGTTGCTTTTATGCGAATTAATAGCATGTTAAACACATATCCTTGAGTCACCTTTTACTTTGTCTTGGTACATCACAGACTGATTTTTTGTCTCAGTTGTCAGCACCTCTTTGTGTGGAATTTCTGATAACTGGGCAAATGTTTCCTTTGAGGTCAGATTAGACGTCATGTTTTTCCCATCTTGTTGCTGGAATATTGCAACATCTCCATGCCCAAAGATTTGGACTTTCTTTTCACAGACCTCATCCAGGTCTTTGACACAGGCTGCTTCAAATACCTTCTCATCTGGTATGTCTTGAGGTGTTGAGATATTCATCTTTGTAACTAGAGTGTGTCAAGTTATATATAAAGAGATTTTTATTACTACTGTGGAAAATAAAACAATGACCAAAGCTGACATTTAAGTTAAAAATTTTAAGTTACCCTTTAAACCTCATGGATATTTATTAACTTTAATAAAATTTCATATAAAAAATGCAAGCCATTTTTAAAAAAAGATAATGTTTAAATACCAAGGCAGTCATTGCTTATGGTCATGGGCCTTTCTCTTGGAAAGATGGTTTTTGTTAGATGTGAATGTAATTTCTTAATGGTTTAATTTGTTTAGACGTTTAAGGTTATGTTAGTAAATTTAGCTAGTCAAAATCTGCTAACCTATAAGGTTATGTTGGCAAGCCATGCAATTTACATGTTTGTTTATTTATTACCAGCTTTTAAGCTATCTAGAGTGAGTTAATGAATCAGAATGAAAAATGACATTAAATTATGTATAAAATGTTGACAATGGGATGTACTTTGCTCTCATCATTACTTGCTGAATGATGGAGCTAACTATTTAAATCACCTTCACGATCCACCTTAAATGCTAAAACATCGTCATCCGTACAGATTTCTTCTACGTTGAAGTAACTTCTGTCGTCTTCTTGAAAACCGTGAGCTGTTTCCTGTTTTATACACTGAAGTTGGGGTAGTTCTTCATCCTTGTAGAAGCACACTTGGGTAGTCAAATCTGACTTGTCTGTATGCTGAACTTGTTTTAGACTGCTTTCCTTAATGTTCTCATTCATTAACAACTCAGGAACAGCTATGAAGCTCAAGCATTCCTCACTGATGTTGCTCTTTGTAAATTCAGGACAGTTTGTGAAGCTTAAGCTTTCCTTACTGATCTTAGTCTTGTCCAGCTTAGAAACTGATGACGAGCTTAAGCTCTCCTTAACGATCTCGCTTTTTGCGAAATCAGAACCATCTATGTAGTATAAGCTTTCTTTAATGTTCTCAGTCTGGGTAAAATCAGGTTTGGAGCTTAAGCTTTCCTTCAGATTCTTGTTTTTTGAGACATTAGAACTGCCTGTAAAGCTTAAGCTTTCTTTTGTGCTCTTGGTCATGGACAAATCAGGATTCGCTTTGAAACTCAAGCTTTCTGTAAGGTTCTTGCTTTTCAAGACAGTAGAACTGTCTGTAAAGCTTTCTTTAGTGTTCTTGGTCATGGATGAATCAAGATTTGGTAAGAAGCTCAAGCTTTCTTTGAGGTTCTTGCTTTTTGAGACATTGGAACCATCTGTGCAGCTTAAGCTTTCTTTGGAGTTCTCGGTCTTGGCAAAATCAGGAACTGCTGTTAAGCTCAAGCTTTCCTTAAGGCTGTTGCTCTCTGAGAATTCAAGAAGTTCAGTGAAGCTTAAGCTTACTTTAGTGCTCTCAGTCTCAGTCAAATCAGGAACTGCAGTGAAGCTCGAGCTTTCCTTAAGGACCTCACTCTTTTTGAGCTTGGGAATGTCTGTAAAGCTTAAGCTTTCCATGTTGACCTTGGTCTTGGCCAACTCAGGAACTGATGTTCCCTGAGGGGAACCCGGGCTTTCCTTAATGATCTCGTTCTTTGCAAACTCAGAACCGTCTGTCACACCCAAGCTTTCCTTAATGATGTTGGTCTTTGCAATTTCAGGGAAGGATTCAGCTATAATTGTATGATGTGCACAAAGAAAAGTTTCAGTGGGTTTCCACTTTTTTAGAAGCTGATTAAATAGTTGTTCTCAATAATTGTTACTTTCAAGATTTATAACATAGAAGAGAAAAAATAAGAGAGACGACCATATGACAGTGGTCTAGAAACAAGTCACACAGACCAATGCAGCAAGTACAAAAAATATGCTTGCTAATGTTAGTTAATTGTTTCTGCTTCATTCATTCATTCATTCATTCATTCATTCATTCATTCATTCATATTTAAACAATCTATTCAATGTTTTACATATATATTATTTAAACATTTCAAGACATTATGCTTGTTCTGATTAGCATTAAGGAAGATGATGAAAGCAAATGGAGTTTAAAAGGTTTTCTGTGATGTTGATGTACTGCAATTAAGAATGATATCTAAACATGATACACTATTGTTAGCTGGGAAGAAAGGCTTGCAGACCAACTGGATGTTGGATTAAGATATAATAGCAGGGATTAGTTTGGGAAGCGCTTTCAAGAATGGGTAACCAAGGTGCATGAATTCAGCATCTTTAGGCACAGCCTTAGAAAGGTTACACACCACCATTGTTAGTGGCGCAGATGTACTGTGTTAAGTGTGCTTATGGTGGAATAGCAGTTGTATCACCTTTCATATCCACAGTGCACTGGACAGTGTCATCATAGGTCTCACCCTTGTACACTTCAGAGTGAGACTGCTCGGCTGTTAGGAAAGCCACAAAGAAAACAATAAGCTTTCTAGCTTTAATTAGGTCAATGTTCCTAGTTAAGAATGGGGTGCAAATAATAGTGGTAAACCACCTTTGTCTGTATTAAACTGGGTGAGATCATCTGGCATCCTAGGTCTGTTTGTCCCATTGTCTGGTGTCTCAGATGATTCAATGCTTAAAGTTTTTATAGGGGCCTCCCACTTAATTTGAGGCTCAGGTTCAATTCCATCTTGCGATAGTACCTCGTTATTTAGTTCATAATTATACTCAGTGGAATCCGGGATTTTACACTGTTGTGCAACCGAGATGATCTCTCCAGTACATTTGCTCTTCTTAACATCGGGGACCTCCAGTAGTTTCAAAGGTGGAGCTAAAGATGATCATTAATAAAGGAATATTTTATGCACTTTTGGTGACTATGACTTAAGCTTAAATCTAATGGCTGTTAAAAGCCAATAATATTCACAAGTTTTGTTGTGAAAACACACATAACTCACAAAAATCTAAAAGTTGCTAGACACCATGCTAAAGCATTATGTCAGTTACAGGAAAATATAAAAAAAAATCACCTTCATCTTGTACATTAAACTGGATGACATCATCCTTTTTCAGAGAGTTGTGCCATCCAGACTCAGAAGGCTGCACTGCCTTTACAGCAAGCTGTTTCCTGGTATCCTCCGTTTGGATATGTGGTTGACATTTCGAGAGAAGTTCTACTTCATCTTCATTCCAACACACCTTGGCCGGTGGGTCCGAGATCTCACAGTGTAGCTCAGTGGGGTAGTCTGGTTCAAACACCTGGTTCTTCACAACTCCTGGGAAGGCTGAGAACTTCACCGGTGGAGCTTATTGTGGAATATACATGACATTAATACCTCAGAAATAAGAGAAAGAATTTCCAAGAATGACTAATCTGTGATCTCTCAGATTTTCTGCCAAAAAGCAAGTTAAATATAGAATGCAACAGTAGCATCAAACAGTTGCCCACAAGACAAGATGCATAAGTAAGAGGCATTTCCATAAAAGCAGTGAGGCACAGACAGTTGTTTTCCATTAGTTTGCTTCTAGTTTCAAATAAATGCTGCTTTGGGTTACTGGATGTACATGCTTCTCAGAAAGCCACAAATCACCTTTGATTTCCACAGCAAACTGTACAGAGTCATCCGGCATCTTGCAGCTGTACAGTCCAGAATGGTTGGGTTCTGCTGACTGGACTGCCAGCATCCTTAGTGTGCCTTCTGCTCGTACGTCCCATCCAGCTTCCATGAAAATCTCTTTTTCATCCTTATACCAGTGGACATCTGCTGCAGGATCTGATATCTCACAGCGGAGCTCAAAATAGCTGCCAGCTTCAATGCATTTACTCTTCTCAACTTCCGGAACAGTTGAGAACCGCACTGGCACAGCTGCTGCAGATGGTGATTTATGATAGAATAATCAAGATTTAGAGCAACATTAAAACAAACAACAAAAACATACAGCAGACAACATTTAAAAATGTAAGGAATAAAATAATAATCTCTCCAAAACCACTGTAAGATTTTATAGCATATCACTGAAGAGCACAAAGAAGAAACTGCAAGATTCACCTTTGATCTCAACTTGAAATTCAACGATGTCATCTTTTGTTGTGCACCTGTACACACCAGCATGAGATGGGGCTGCTGATTCAATAGTTAGTCTTCTTATGCAGGCTTCTGAGTGGAAGTCTATGCCAGTCTGTGAAAGAATTTGCTTCCCATCCTTAAACCAGCGAACCTCCCCAGTGGAGTCTGATACCTCGCATTGCAGAACAATTGGGCAGCCTGCTTCAATGCACTTTCTCCTCTCAGTTTCTGGACCAGCTGAGAATCTCACTGGTGGAGCTATAGATATTTTTAAAACCTTTAATCCTTATGTTTTGTGAATTAACATCACTATTATTTCATGTTTCAGTAGTGTAATTTCAACAATTTTAGCATATCCATATTGGTAGCTGAGACATACATTGAACAGTTTATAAAACAACAAACTAATCACCTTTAATTTCCACATTGAACTGGACAGCAGCACCCTTTGTCTTGCAGCTGTACACACCAGAATGGAAAAAATCTGCTTTTTCAATTACCAGTGCCCTCTTAGTGCCATTAGACTGAAATTCCGATCCACTCTGTGGGAGGAGTTTTACATCATCTTTGTACCACAAGACCTGGGCACTTGGATCTGATAGCTCACACTGAAGAACAATTGGGCATCCAGCTTCACTGGACTTGTTCCTTTCCAGGTTTGGAAGTGCTAAGAACGTCACAGGTGGGGCTATGGGTTTTTGGACAGTATGATTTATTAGTTGAACACAGTGGTAATTATGTTTTAATAATTGTTTTTTGTTGTGTTTGATATGTATTAATCCACACAAAACACAAACAGATCAAAAAATGATGGTGCTAAGCAATTTTGATTATGGTCTAAATGAAAGTATTTCCAGCTTACCCTCGACTTCCACATTAAACCTGATGACATCATCAATGGCGTCACAGCTGTAAACTCCTGAATGGGAGAACTCAGCTGATTGAATGACAATTCTCCTCATCGTTCCTTCTGATTGGATGTGAAGACCTTCTACCGATTGCAGTTCAACTCCATTCTTATACCAGCGGACTGGTGCGGCGGGGTCTGACAGCTCACAGTAGAGAACTATTGGATTGCCTTCTTCCACAAACTTATTTCGGTCCATCTCGGATAGCGGCGTAAATTTAACAAGTGGAGCTACATGTTGAAAGAAATGTAAGTCAGTAATTTCTAAATAAATAAAGCCCCAGTATTAACCCCAAGACACGTATAGGCGCTTACCTTGTATATAGAGAGCTGCTGAATCACGAATTCCATAGGCAATGAAAGTAATTTCCGCTCCATTGTCAGTGTCTCGTACCCCTCGAATTCGAAGTGATTGGTGTGTACGAGATCTCCTAATGAGAAAACGTTCATCTTCTTGAATTTGGTTGCCATTCCAGAACCAGGTGCCTATTACTGAGGCAGACAGTTCAATGGAGAAACAGGCATCCTGGCCCTCAGGCACCAGGGCATCTTGTAGAGGTGCTTGTACTTTTGCAACTGGAACTGTAAAAGTCATAAGAGCCAGTTTTTACGTTTTGTTGTTGGGCAGATTAACAAACCCAAAAAGTTCAGTTATTTACTTCAAATTATAATTTTTTTTTTAACAGAAAACTAGAAGTCAGCTGTTGATGTAGACAATATGGCAACTTTTTATTCTAGAATTGTATGAACAGTGTTACCCAAATGAACTGCTCGCGGGAACTCCACATATCCGCTTCTTCCGTACTTGTTGATACTACAGATGCGAAATCTGTAGTCTGCTTCACATGGAACACTGTCACCAAGAATTTCCACTGAGGTTGCTGAGTCAGTGGTCAGGCACTGGAGCCACTCCTGAGAACCTATTTCCTGTCTCTCTAGGATGTAGCCTGAGGGGGGATTCTTCCGACAGTCCTGTGCTGGAACCCAGGATAGGAGTGCTGCATTTGCACGTTCTGTGTTTATCTGAACCCCCACAGGGCAGCTAGGTGGACATTGTCTAACCGCTGAGAAAGAATGGAAAGATAAAATTATTTCGATCATTAGACTATATGTGAAAAGACATACTTGTAATTAGTGACAACCCTTGTAGACAACCCTTGTAATTAGTGAGTGTGGCTATTCTAGGCATACTTGCTGACAGATATTAAATAGACTACACAACTATGTAGTCTCCTTAAGAACATTGTTCAGTTGAATCTTGCAGTGGACCATCAATGTGCCATGATCACTGGATGTTAACTTTTTAGACAAATTTAGTCTCCTGCTAGAGCTGCTGCTGCTAAGTATAATTATAAGTTTGATTATTCTGTAATAGAATTATGTACGCACAGGATGATAAAGCCACAAGGAGTAGTAGGCCTTTTTCTTTTGCTAGATGTACTGCTTGCAGAAAAAAAAAAGCTTGGGAAAAGCAATGTCTATGGATTGTACCAAATCTTTAAAGTTTGGTGTGAGAAAAAACACACACAGACTTTCTGATTCCGGCCATTTGCTCTTAAAGTTCTTTTTTGTAGGTGAGACCCCAGGATTCAAAAAAACATATAAGGCTGCAGAGGGCTACCATTGACCCTTACACCACAATAAGGGTTATGCTGCTAAGACTCTCATTTAACTGGCAAATACATTATCATTTATCATAGTACATTTCAGGTATCCTACTTTTATAATGTTAAACCTAGAGCATTTATTTGTTCATTTATTTATTGTACTACATCATAAATGCATTACGTCAGTTTGGACACGCATTCTAATTCCATTCTATTTCCAGATTTTTATTGCTTTTGATATTGTAAAACAATGCTGAAGGCACCCAAAATGCAACAATCTCCTTTAAACAGTTACTATATATTTTATTCTATATTTAGATGGGCCTGCTACTTTTCCTTTGTAAAGCCTTTATAACAGCTTCAATCTGAGGTGCTTTTAATTGGTGATTTTTGAGGCTGGTAACTCTAAATCAACTTCTCCTCTGCAGCAGAGGTAGGTTTTGGTCTTGCTTTCCTGGAATGGTCTTCACGAGAGCCAGTTTCATCATAGTGGTTGAAGGGTTTTGTTAATAAACTTTCAAGAATTGTTCAACAATTAATTTTGAAAAGAACCCGTATTGTTCTAGAATGTAAAAAATGAATTCAAACTTGTGTCCAAACTTGTGTTTGCAGATTGTTATTCATTGATGATATTTATTATGGTATGTTTTTCGTGTTATTTTCACACAGTGCACAAAAATTAACTTATAACTGCATTGGTTAAACATGGATAATTCCTAACCTTTCACCCTTAGTTGAGATGATGTCTTAGATCTACCAACGTAGAAAATGACCATGCCGGAATCTTGAGGTGTAGTATTAACAAAGACCAAGATGTGAGTTCTGCCAAACGATTTGATGATTGTCTGATGTGTCTCTCTCAGCTCTACTCCATCTTTGTACCAGTGAATGTCCATTTCCTCTTCTTCTACTTCCACACAGAAAGCAGCATTTTCCCCTTCTAGAACATCTACTTTTCTGGGCAGCTTTCTTACAATTGTTCCTATAAAATAGTGTATAAGCAAAAGCATAAAAAAAGAAAAACCAAAAAAACATCAAATAAAATGAATATTTATTACAAATTCAGATTTTTTTTTAAAGAGAAGATTTGTTGCATTCAATCCCAGCTTCCAAAGTAGTTCCAAGATATTTACCTTTGACAGTTACCTCTGCTATGCTTCTTCCTCCATCTGGCATTTCACAGAGATAGATCCCATCATCATCAACTCCCATGTCACGGATTGTGAGTCTGCGCTTTGTTCCCCACTCCTCCATCCCATATTTGGCCCCTGGCTGAAGCCTCCTGTCTTCTAAATACCATGTGATTGGGACAGAGTCCTCAGGTACTTCGCACTCAAGGATGGCCAGGTCCCGCTCCCAGACTTCAAGGTCGTTAAGTGGTTGCTTGAATCTCACAAGTGGTTCTGATATTGCCAAGAACAGATGTTTTAAGAAATGTTTTTAATCATGTACATCATATGTGTACATTAATTAATTGAAACTACTATTTAAAAAATAAGCATATCTAACATAGAATCCACCAGGGTATAAGTAAGTCTAGAGATGCAGCAGAATTTACTTGTGCTGTGACCATCATGTATTTCGCTGACTCTTTGTGATGATAGCTTGGTGAAAAAGTAAACAAGGTGTTGCCAGATTGTAATGTAGTATTGCCAGCCTTATTGTTTCTAGGTAACCCTGACCCTGTTCTTTTTTTTTCCCCCATGATAATTTTTTTTGTGCTTCCAAATAAATCACCTTTGCCCCCTGTGTCAGGGATAAACCCTAAAGGGCACTCATTAGACTTTTCAGACTTTTAGTGCCTGGGATTCTAGGAAGTATTCATTGTTTTTAGGTTCATAATTTAAGTGTTCTTAAATGCCTTGCTAAGGTTTTTGTCTCGCATCAGTTTTTTTCAGTGATCGGATCTGTTATTGTCAATTGGTTTATCCCTGTTGATGTAAGATTGTTTTGTTTATTGGTGTTTTGTTTTTGTTTGTTGGTTTAATTAATTAAAATATTCTGCACTATGCCTTGCCTGCGTCCCCTTCATCCCTGACAGAATGCGAGACCGAATTCAAGGCACAGCAGAAGGGTCACCCCTAAATATTTTTTGAGGGACCCGACGAGGCGTTTGGACTTTGTGGGCAGTCGCCTCATCATCCAGCATCATGCCAGAAGCAATGTGGAGTGCGCAGGAGAGAAAGCTGCAGTGTCCAATATGATGAAAATCCCATACCCTGTATCGAATCAGGGTAAATGATGCTAAAGAACTAAGCTGCATGGCATCCAGCACCAAGCTGAAGACCGCTTGCTCCACTTTCAGCAAAGAATGCAGTGCAGTGCATGCAGGAGCTGGCTCACCTTGAAATGGAGGTTGAGAAGGAGACCTCCATCACCAGATCATGCCCCTAGTTATGTGCGATTTTTTTTGCGAAGACTTGTCCTGAAATTTCAAGTAGCCCTATTAGCACTTAAGAGTTGTGAGCCCAGAACTGCTGTCCAGGTTTGAGGATTTCCTGGATGGTCCATCGGCCGGGGTCAAGGACCTACAGTAGTGTTTGCTTCGCCGCAGGGGTTGAAATGGGTTCAGTCCCAATGCCCTGTACCTTAGCTGTCCGACAAAAGATTTTTGGGGGATTGTTGTAGACCAGGCATGGGCAAACTATGGCCCGGGGGCCACATGCGGCCCGTTAAATGTTTTGATTCGGCCCGCCAAACTTGAAAAAAATTAATAAATTAACCTTGTTAATGTTTTATTTCCCCTGCAATTCTGATGTTTCCTCACTAGATAGCGCACACTAGATATATTGGCTTTGTTGAGGTGAAACCTAGGCCTATTACTCCACGTTTGCACTTTACCCTTTGACCCACTGCCCCTCTATGAAGATGAGCGGAC
>JAQQZT010000036.1:25200315-25217746 GCA_030068275.1 Clarias platycephalus | reverse complement strand
TACACATGGCTAGGATCTAACACATGACTAGGAGATACACATGGCTAGGATCTAACACATGACTAGGAGATACACATGGCTAGGATCTAACACATGACTAGGAGATACACATAGCTAGGATCTAACACATGACTAGGAGATACACAAACAGAACAAACCAGAAGCTAGGGGAAATGGCATGACACCAAGACCGAGGAAACAAACACCCACTTAACTAAACAGTATGTTAACAGAATAGATGCCAGACAAAGGGCAACAGAACAAAGGACTATTTATAACTAAACTAATTTAGCTAACCTCGATCAGGTGTGATGGGAGCACACCTGATCGAGGTGCACTCTGGGAAATGAAGTTCAAGAAAACCAAGGAAACACAAAAGAAACCAAAATGGAGTCCGGGAGCATGGCGCCATCTGGTGCTCAACTGTGACAGTAACAGTCTAGATCAGGCATGGGCAAACTACGGCCCGGGGGCCACATGTTAAATGTTTTGATTCGGCCCGGCAAACTTGAAAAAATTTAATAAATTAACCTTGTTAATGTTTTATTTCCCCTGCAATTCTGATGTTTCCTCACTAGATAGCGCACTCTAGATATATTGGCTTTGTTGAGGTGAAACCTAGGCCTATTACTCCATGTTTGCACTTTACCCTTTGACTCACCGCCCCTCTATGAAGATGAGCGGACCCAAGAAACAAATTGAATGAATAGAAGGAGCAGGACAAGTACATCTGCATCTCCTACCGTTTTTGAAAAAAAAAGTCAGTCAGGAGGAGAGTGATGGTGATATCCTGAAGGATAACAGAACTTTCAGTGCTTAAAAATAAAATGGTCATTTATTTGATTTTCAGTGTTTAAAGACTCATTTTGAAGTCAGAGATTTTGTTGTAATGCTTTTCTTCATTTTCATTGGAAATTAAAGCACATGTTTTCTCCAAATCCCAAGATGTATATTTTTCCCCCAATGATGTGATGTTACCAAAGCATGCCATCTATCTGCTCCTGTTCCAGCCCCTTTGTCAAATGTTAGAACTCAATGTGGCCCACGAATCAAAAAGTTTGCCCACCCCTGTTGTAGACCATCATTGGTGACCACTCTTTTGTTTACTCTCTTATTTATTTATTCGGTTGGTTGGTTAAGTCAGGGATGACCCCTGGAGGGCTCTCCATGCAACATCAGGCTTTGTCTTTTTGGACTTGTATTTGGTGCTTGGGACTTTTATATTGACACATAAAAAAGTATTGTTTTAGGTTTCTGTTTCCACAGATGTTTGTAATCGTAATGTCTGCACCTACAATCTGCCATGCCCTATCCCCTTTAACCCTGACACCATGGTTTCTTTTAATTTTGTATTTAAAATAACTTTGTATACTTGGTGCTGAGTGGAATTTCTCTTAATATGGCCTGGCCCTGGCAATAAACATCCCATTGTTTATTTTAGGTGGTTAAATAAAATTAAGAGTGTGTAAACTGATATGCAAAACATTACAAGCAATATATAGGCTACATACCTTTAACAAAAAGATGTACTGCACTTAGGGTTTGTCCTGCAGTATTGGATGCAGCACAAACATATACTCCATTATCCTGTTGTTTGCAGTAGAGTACTTTTAGTGTGAAGTATCCCTCTCTGTCTTCATATAGAAGATACCGCCTTCCAGACAAAATTATTCTTCCATCTTTCCGCCATATGATTTCTGGTTTGGGTTTTCCTGTCACATAGCAACGGAATTTTGCATGCTTTCCTTCTGTCACAGCAAACATTTTTACTTTAGCTGAAGTTGGCAGAGGGTCTTCTTTTACCCTTGTTACAGCATGCCTACTGCTCCTCTGCTTTCCCTGATGCGCCTTCCAGTGGCCATTAGTGTAACCATTGCGGTTTCCTTCATCTTCATGTCCAGGGCCAGCATCCACCAACAGCACAGCTCCAGCCAGACTTTCACCAAATTTGTTCATTGCTTTGCATGTGTACACTCCACCATCAGGGGCCCGGGTTTTGAAAATCTTCAATTGAAACCATCCTCCATCCTGGTAACCAACACTAAAATGTGTACTCTCAAAGATCTCATTTAGCTTCTTGCCATCCTTCTCCCACACCACCTCTGGCCTTGGCTTTCCCCACAGCTTACACGAGAAGACTGCATCGTCTCCTCGGCCTACTCGTGTAGACAGAGGTTTGATGAGAAACCGGGGCTTGTTCTCCTCTCTCAGCTCTATCTCTTGAGCTTCGCCTTCTACTTTTAGTGTTGCTGCAGCATATGTTTCTCCTATGGAGTTTTTAGCTTTGCATATGTACTGGCCACTGTCTTCTGCTGTCACCACTGTGATAATGAGATTGTAAACATTACCATCTTCAAACACACGATATCTGCCACCTGGATGGATCTTTTCATTGTTTTTCTCCCATATGACTGCTGGTCTGGGATCCCCACTTATCTGGCATTTAAGGACGGCATCAGTGCCACTCTGAACCACCACAGGACGAGGATAGGCCAGGAACCGTGGTGCTCCACCAAACACATCCATTTTTCTCCGCTTGCCAGCCTCACCTCAGCCTGTGAGTCTCTCTTTCACCAGAATATCTGTATTGCTAGGTGTCTGGATAAAATATAGGAAATATGTTACTTTTATGAGCCAACTATATGTAGAATATACTAAATTAAAAAATTTGTATTGACATTAACATTTCTAATTTGTCTAAGTTGATTAAACATTGACCAAGAGATAAAATTTTACTCGTTAATGTGAAAATTGAAATGAAATTTATGTTTTGGAAGCCAGAGGTAAACAATAAAATGCTTTCTTGCTACAGTATCATTAGATTTTCTTTGACATCGAGGGCACTCCAAAATGAGCAAGCTAAGCTAGGGTAGTGAAATATTTATTCATGCACATTTCAACTGTTCTGAAATGTAATGGGCCCACAAATAGGTTTAAAGCATATTTTAAACATTTAACAAAAATAGTATTTGTAATCTTTTTTAGAAACAATCCCACAGACCCCATGTAATTATGACATATACCACAAGGGGTCTACAGCCCTCTGGTTAGGAAACACTGATTTAGAGAGTCTTTCACAGTGGGAATTTTAAACACCTGCTCATTTATGTAAGTGTCACTCACTCACTCACTATATTATCCTGTATACAGAGTCACGCGGGCCTGGAGACTTGGGGCACGAGGCAGGGTACAAGCTGGACAGAGAGCCAATTTGGGAACGGCAATTAACCTAATCTGCATGTTTTTGGACTGTGGGAGAAAACCCATAAAGCACGGGGAGAACATGCAAACTCCATGCACACAGACCCGAATGTAGAATTGTTAATTGAACTCAGATCCTGGAGATGCAAGATGACAGTGCTCACCACTAATCCACCACTAATTAATTTACTAACTTGAACCATTATTTGTTCTTTTGTTAAAGAACATAGCTTGGACTTTTTTACTTATATGAAATGTCCCCCAAAATACAGAATATGTCCTCTGTGACATTGCCTATGAACAAATAAATAAATAAATAAATTTGCAATAAAAATGGCAGTGGTGCTGTAGCTGCTCTAAAAGATGTCAGAGCAGAATGAACAGCGTGCTTTGAACTGACAAGAAGGCAACAGTAACTCTGTCACTCTTTACAATCATGATGAGCAGAAAAGCATCTCAGAAATAACAAGGTAGACAATGGCTTCTGCTCCTTTACTGGACAAACTCTGACCAACAGTTGAGAATTGGATAAAGCACTACAGTATGTAAGGTTTTCCTAAAAAAAAAAACTTAAAACTTTTTTTAAATAAGCAAATAATAAAATACCATTGATTTAATATTTACTTCAGTGATTAATATGTTTCAGTTAAATTTTTTAAACTTTAGAAAAATCAGTGAATTTCTTAAACAACCGTGTCGGAGGAAGTATCCATTAGTTGTGAAAATGATGCTTCTCAGTTTCAGAAGGGTCAAATTAACGGTTAAAGAAGGCAAGTACTGTGAGGAGAGTTAAGATATGTCAAACACATTATTAAATTCTCAAAGGATAGTGGCTTATCATCAACTTCGCAGGAGAAAAATTATGTTGAAAAATTATGAATGACCATGGTCACAGATCACTTAAACGCATGGTAAATTTGCATTGACAGTAGAAATCACAGCTATGTTTAACAATGAAAGTAAGAGCATTTCCATACACAATGTGATTGGACTAAACAGCTGTGTCACCATAAGAAAACCGCTTGTTAGTCAAACTCATATGGTTAAAAGGCTTAAAAGTTGCTAAGGAGCTAAAAGATTGACCTTTACAGCAATGGAAAAAAGTTACAGTATGTGGTCTGATGACTTCAGATTAACCCTGTTTCGGAGAGATGGGTGAATCAGGGTAAGAAAGGAAGCACATACAGTAAAGTAATGCTCTCACCATGCGTAGCACCTACTGTACAATCATCTGTTATGATCTGGGGTCGCTTCAGTTGGTCTGGTCTAGGCTCAGCAACATTATGTGGCGCTAAAATTAAATCAGCTGATGACTTGAATGTACTGAATGACCTGGTTATCCAATCAAAACAGGTTTCTATTTTTCATTCCAGGACTCAAATTTGGAAATTTGTGAAGTTTCTGGAAAATTGAGGAATTTAATTTCACGCATGATTGGATTTACAGACTGTTTTGATGCTCCAATTGTCAATACAAGATCTTGGCCAAAAACAAATGCAACGCTCAAGGAAAATAAATGTTCTGATGTTACATAAGGTTGTCACAACAATGCTACGGTAATCAAAGCTAAAGGTAATTCAATTAAATATAGGTTTGTGACGTAGTCAAACTAAAGATGATCCAATTAAATATTGGTTTGTGACTTTTTTGGCCAATTGATATATTTGCTGTGCTTTGCGCTTCCAGCAATCAGGCTATAGTCAAAGTCACTAAAATTACATGTTTTATGTGAACATTAACTCAAGCTCTTGACTTGTAAATGCATGACTTTTTAACTAGATGTGCCTACGACTTTGTTTGCATGGAATTTAATTGCACACTTATACTGTAAGCACATAAAAATAAAATAAAAAAGTACAGCGCCATGTGTTGAATTTTGGAATTAGCAAAAAATTTTATGTGTTACTGTAAAGTGCGAGTAATGAAGGTGTCAGATTACGTTTATTAAGTAGATTTCAATTGCACACTCAATCACTCATCGTCTATACTGCTTTATCCTATATTCAGGGTCGCGAGGGGAGGCTTAGGGCACAAGGCAGGGTATACCGTGGACAGGGTGCCAATCCATCGCAGGGCACACACACTCATTCACACACTACGGGCAACTTGGGAACGCCTAATGTGCAGATCTTTGGACTGTGGGAGGAAACCCACCAAGCACAGGGAGAACATGCAAACTCCACGCACATACTGTAGAGGTGGGAATTGAGCCTGGACCCTGGAGGTGCAAGGCAACAGTGCTAACCACTACACCACAATACCACCCAATTGCACAATCATAAGCGAGTATTAAAAATTTTATTTATCGCCATCTGTTGAATTTTGAGGTGAACTAATGATTTTTTTTACGGTCGATTTTTAAAAAAAAAAAAAAAAAGGGCATTTTTCATTTAAATTTTAAATTATCATATCTTCTCTTCCTGTGGGCTGATTGCAATGAAACAAAGCCTATACTGTTACCTCATGCTTGGCCAAATACACCTGTGAAAACCCCATTCATAAAATTAATCCAGTAGTTTTTACATGATGTGTGCACAAACAAACAGAAAGACAAAAATTTCCCAAAACCATCTTGATGTTTTTTATTACTCACCTTACATCCCCCCCAAATTTTACAAATATCTTTAATGTAGATTGAACTTTACAGTTTTATTATATGTATGGATAAGCTTTTAATAAAATATGTGGTACCAATGACATTATAAAATTCGACAGATAAATTTAAGCCAGTTTGGAGCTATTTCTAAAAAACAGTCATTAAAACAATTATTGTAAGATCCTTACAAAAGCTTAATCCTTGGCACAGTGCTGAATAACCAAGCCTCAGGAGACATTCTTGATAAATTATCAAATTGATTTAGAGTCAAAGCAATGTCCAAAACCTTAGTCATCCAACATTTCATTATTAGATTATACTGTTTGATGGCTCATTTAGGAAGCTGTCAATTCTTCAAGATATTTTTGTTTGTTTGTTTCATTATTTCACGTAAAGCTTCCTTGTGACACAATATTATTTGTCATTGCAAGACTATATCAAAGTCTAGAGTATGAAGATATATTCATTTAAAGTTGCCATTTTTTTTTTCATCTCAATGTGAGTGGGTGATGGTATGTGTACTAGTGGCATTTAATGACGGAGGAAGAGGATTGGATTTCACCACGGTATTTACTCCCAGAACTTTCTAACACATTTGCCTTGTGTGTGAAAAGCCAAAGCCAACAGTATAGAGGTGACCAGTGCTCACAACACATAGCTAGCACAGATGGTGCTGTAATTCAATGGGAAATTGCTTTATATAGTCAGCCCTAAATAAAGTCCTGTAAGAGGGCATGTGTCAGGTATCACAAAGAACAACCCCTACACATGTGTGCACATACAAACACAGGTCTCTCACACAGCACACAGATGCAGTGTACAGCCTGGGAGTAAAAAAAAATGCTCTGCCTTCATCACACCCCTCTTGGCAGACTATTGAAGTATTCAGCCCCTAAATGTCATTGTCAAAATTAGTTTCATTTGTCATTTGCTTAAAAAAGGAAAAAACATAAAACACACACACATGCACATACTATCCTAATGACGGCTTTACCTTATAATATCTTACAAGCTCTGAGTTTCTAATGCAAGTTAAGCAGTCTAGTTCTAGTTTTAGCACATTATCCGATTTTTATTGTTGGCTTCTCAAGTTTTATAATGCTCTCCAAGATTGGTCTGTAGCAGAAGTTAGCAATCAGATCATTAGCCATTAATAGCTTGTTAAAAACAAACAAACAACTTTCTCCACATGAGACACCAGCTCATGAATCTTGCCAAGATGTAAAAAAAAAAAAATGTTGTTGTTGTTGTATTCCAGTATCTATACAATTATCAAACTTGTGTCCAAGTAGCAAATTTAACATGGATATGTAGATATTATGATCATACATAGTTAGCACCAAAAGGAACACTTATAAATGGCTAACGAACAAAAAAAAAAAAAAACCTTACAGTCAAATCACCAATCAATCTTTAGTCACATAATATTTTCAGAGATACAAACAAGAGGTTAACGATAGGGATTAACCTCATGTTTGTGTTTCTGATTTAATTAGACTGACCTCTGACCTAAGTAAAGCTTTACTTCACAAGCCTTCCATAACCTACCTCTCAGTCCTTGGTTGACTGTAGAATTACATTGTGAATCAAGCTTCTGATTGTTCCAGGGAAAATACAGGCCAGCTCCTCTGGGTACCCACTTCCTGTTGTATTTTACAGCGTTTTTTTTTTATTTTTTTTTTTAAATAAATAAATCCTGTTAGCTTCAATAAACAGCCGATTCAGAACGATTTGACAACAGTTGCCTGTAGTTGTCCCCTGTCCATTTTGCAAGGCTTTCACCTACCATGTACATGTATATTAACAGGTTTCCTCCACTGTGTTGAACAGTCACTTTCCGTACTTTACAGCAGTCCCAAAACCTCTGTGGTCTTCAGCTCTGAGACGCCCCAAGTGTCATTGTTCATGGAAGACCGTTAAATGCTTTTGCAGCTGCTGCTGTCCCCTAAAAATACTGGCAGCCCTGATGACAGCGTCGAAGATAAGTTAGGCCTTCCATTCACTTGCTCGTGGTGGCTAAATATAGATTGGATAGCTTGCCTGAAGCAGATTTCTGAGCTTACTTGAGACCTTGTAATAAAACCTAAGGAGAAGGACAGCACCCTGATGGTGCTTGATTACTTTTAGCTGATTGTGTTTGCATTATTTTACTAATAACAATAAGAATTTTCAATATTTATGATAGTGCCTTTGTTAGATATGATTAGAGCTACTGATTCTATTGTGCTAAATTCATTTTAAAATCCATCAAACTAAAATGCTGAAATGGTCAAAGAGGTTGGGGACCTCCGTGCACGTGCCATGTGGCCGATGAATATAAGAGACTGCGGGCATGAGGCATTAAACCTCAGCTGTTTAAAGGCTCACATCTCTCTCTCACACCCCCTCCTCTGATTTCAGCCATTGGAAGTAACCCGATCTCACCCTGAGCTATAAAATTGTAGTCCTGGCTAAACCACAGTTTGCATTAGCCGCTTTGTACAAACTTACAGGGATTAGCAGTTCCCTTAAAAAAAAAAAAAAAAATTAGGAAGTGCATCTTTTTTATTATTATTATTATTATTATTATTATTATTATTATTTTATTGTTATTATTATTATTATTTTACATTTCACAAGGGGTACGTACAGTACATAAGCAGCATAACATTTTCAACAGTTAGCCTCTGTTAGCATGGTACGGCTAATAGATCCATCAGTTTCCATTTATGTAAGAAGACTATTATTTCACATACAGTACTGTAGTTTCTACTAGTTTCTTTTAATGATTTAAGTGCTTTTCTGTAAGGTTGATTTGATTTATAATTAATGTATTAATTGTTCTCAGGAACATAAGGCTGTCTTGACAACAACAGCACTATATTACACAACATACAACATAAGTCAGGTGTTTCATTTGTCAAAGCCAAGTCCACACCCTTCATATCGACTTTGTGACACTTTTAGCTCTCTAGGAATATAACTGTTTGGCTTGGCTGTAAAAGTTTCCATAAAGATGCTCTGTGATCATGAAAGCAACATGAAGTAAATCCAGAATGCTCATTTAACAGATGCTTATTTTCTCCCACAGGCCTCTACATTTGATTTTAAATGTTACTTGAGCAGCATGGAATTTCCCTTATAAATATTTGTCTGGGTCTAAGGAATAAAAAGTCATGCATAGGGAATCAATTTACTCACGGTGTAAAATTTTGAAGCTGCAACCATTATGTTAAAAGAGTACTGTTAGATGAAGAGTTATATCGTACTGCAGAGTTGTGTACGATAAGAAGTCTAGTGTGTTGATTGAATGCACTAGAATGCTGGCATTCTGTCTGTTCTTACTCTCTCCCTCCCTCTGCTGGCAGAAAAAAATGCTTGTAGTATTACAGTGCTTTGTTTATTTTAATTTCAGTTTTATTTATTCTGTCCTATGGTGCCGATCTAAATCTGTATTTCATAGTTGGGTCTTGGATTGCAACATAGAAATAGGCATGACGTTGCATATTTAAATTCAGCATATACATATCAGCATGCATGTATGTATATCAGCCTTTCGCCATTATGGCTCTTTAGTGAGTAATAAAGGTTACTGTAAGATGAGAAAGAGTCATCGCTGTTGGCTATACGTGCACCCCTCTGTCTGACCAGCCTGGGCATGTCCCAAGTATCCAGGCACGGCTGCATTCCTGCTGCCACCCGTTCTGACTGTCCTTCAGGCCATTTGTTTACAGCAAACAGCCTCTTCTTTGCCAATTTATTTCAGTGCCTTGGATAAAGCCATTTTTTTTAATCCATAGATTGGCCGGAGATGTGAAGCTGCAGATGGTCATGAGAAGTTAAAATACGCAGATCATCTCTACTTAACATATTCTATCAAGTGGTTTGCCCCCGAGCTCCCCACCAGGGAATATCAGTCAGCAGTTGAGCATGATCACTGAGTGAATGCAATTTCAAAATACTCCAACGGCCTGGACGCTTTGCAGGGAAATCAAGCAGTATGGCCAGAGGGAATTATTCCCTGTATTTATACTTTGGGATAAAATAAATGTCCTTTTAAGTTTAATAGAAATATTTCTGTAGAAAAACAAATATTTCACTATAGCAACTGTAATATTAGATTTAGAGTTTATTTATTTCTATTTCTAAGAACACTTTACACTCAAGTCTCCATCATTGAAGAGTTGATAACTTCAGTTTGATAAGATACATTTGAAGATAAAACTCTAATGTTGCTACTACTCATGTTGCTGTTAACATAATTAGCACTTTATCACACAAAATCATTTGCAACCACACTATCAGGTGTCACCCAGAAGTGCATTGGAAGTCTGGTTCCTCTCGAAGTTTCTTTCTCTTGTTATCTCATGAAGATTTTCCTCAACACTATCACCTCTGGCTTGGTATTTTCAAATGGTTGATATAAAACCTTATATAAATATATTTTCGGTATAGTTGCTTTGCAGCAATGTCCATCATTAAAAACATTTCAATTTCATTTACAATATCTGATAAAAAGACTAAAATGATGGGCTCACTGCAGTTTCACTGACTGAAATGAGGTCATTCTCAGTACATTAACACAAGCAATTGCCTGAAGTGATGCATATTTTACTGCTATATTTCAAGAAACATGAAGGGACATGAAAGATGAATTTGTTTTTAGGTGATCATCTTGAGAGGATATGATAGACAATAAATAAATGTTGCATAAACTTGTTTTAAAAGAGAGAGAAATGTAGGTGTCAATGTTTCTCAGATTCGTAAAAGTTCTTTGCATTTTTTGTAGGAATGGTTCTTAGATCTTGGCCCAAGCTGTAGCTTCACCCCTGTGTAAAGTGAATTAAGACGAAAAATAAATATATGGACTGTCTTGTAGGTAATATAGATTTGTGTTAGAACCACTGCTTCGTATATCATGTTTAAGGGTTTTTCTATAAGGAACAAACTGACAAAACGTTTAGGGTTTACCCTTGTTCCAAGAGTGTTTATCTACTGTAACACTCATAACACTCATGTCAGTATCTAAAAAAGTTATCTACTGTATGTGTCTACTTATTTCATTTAAGGTATCCTTTTTATTAGTTTCAACTTTCTTTTTTTTTTTTGCATGTGGACGTCTTTAGCTGAAAGTTTGTGAAAGCTAAATAAACAAATTAATCCATACAGACCCTGGAGAGAGTGCATATGTTGTCACGTTTTTCACCATGATGGACAGAATAAACTCCATTCATCTGACAAGAATCTGGCATATTCCCCAGTTTCCACAGATGCAAAGCCATATATTTTGCTCTATTGTTTATTTTTCACCTCTCAGTCTACACATGGTTCATAAACGGAGCCAAGTGTAAGCAGCAGGGCAAGTCTATTCGCATTTACTGATCTACTGCGGCAACGGGCTGTCAGATGATATCACCACCTCGGTAAATCAAGCAACACTAAAAGTAATGGTTCCATTCAGGGTGTGTCCCTTCCTCACGAGAAGTGTTCCTGACCAGGATAAAGTGGTTACCGAAGATGAAGGAATGAAGGAATCACACATTCACCTCTAAAGTTTTATTTATGAGCTTTCATGTGGCGCAACAAAATGGTGTTCATCCTGTCATCTGAAGATCGCAAGTTCAAATCCCAATGCTGCTACAGCTATCTGAGTCCAATTGAGAACAGTTGGTCTTGCTCTCTGGAGAAATGCCCCCCCATCAATCCCAGCAATACTAGACAGTAATAGGCATCTGTCAGCTCATGCATGTGGAGGTTGCTCAACTTCCTTCTGAGAGTGTTACACTGTCCTGTGACATAGCATGTGCATGAGTTCAAAAAGATGCTGTTAGGTAGTTTCATGAGACTGAGAAAGCATGTAATTGCTTCATAATTTTTGGTTTGTACCTTTTTATATGATACGACAGGCATAACTGGTGGGTAGGAATTGGCCAAAAATAAAAAAATAAAATCTGGGAAGCTTAGTTGTACACATGAGAAACATCTCTTAAATGAAACAGTTCCTAAGCCACACCTACAGTACAGACGCATGCCCTTTTGCCTTAAATGGTTTATATCCACATGCAATATGTGGAGTTGTACTGATAAGTTCACAGCAGGTCTCCTAATAATGAAGTCTGCTCATACCTTTGCACTTTTCAAGTTTTTCTAATTGTATGCTGTTATGTTCTATATCCTGCTATAAATACTTTTACATTGCTATTTTTTTCTGCTATAAATTGAGCTTCATTTATAACATGTGATTTTCTTTGCAAGTCAGGAATGCTGTTAATCACCTACACACAGTAGGGGAATACGTTGTTTGACACAATTCAGCAGTATCTAATGATATGGAATATACTGATCCATAATAATAAAACCCCATGCATATTTATTATTATGTACGTCTCCCTTGTTTCACCAAAACAGCTCTGATGTTTTGGGGGTATGGATTCCACAAAATCTCTGAAGGGGTGGTGTGGTATCTAGCACCAAGACGTTAGCAACAGATCCTTTAAGTCATATAAGTTGCGAGGTGGGGCCTCCCTTGATCGGAATTCTTTGTCCGGCACGTCCCACAGTTGCTGAATCAGATTATGATCTAGGGAATTTTGAGGCCAAGTCAGCACATTGAACACTTTGTCATGTTACTTAAAACATTCCTGAACATTTTTTTGTGTGTGGCAGGGCACATTATTCCGCTGAAGGAGGCTGCTGCCATTAAGGAATTCCATTGCCATGAAAGGGTGTAACAATGTGTAGGTACTGTAGATGGTACATGTCAAAGTAACTTCCACATAAATGTTTTTTTTTTCCCTAACAGTCCAAAGAGATACAGATTAGGCTAATTGGCATTTCCAAATTGCCCTTAATGTGTGAGTGAGTGTGTGAGTGCTTGTGGCATACGATGGACTGGCACCCCCACCTGAGTGGATCCCGATGACCTTAACTCCCTGAGATGCTCCAGGCCTCTCGTGACCCTGTGCAAGATAAGCAGGATAAAGAATGAGTGAGTGAGAGATTTTCCACAGAAATGCCAGGGTTTTCCAGCAGAACATTGCCCAGAGCATTACACACCTTCTTTCAGCTTGCACTCTTCCTCTCATACATCCTGGTGCCATTTCTTCCCCAGGTAAGTGATGAACCTGGCCAGCATGATGTAAAAAAAAAAGTAGACCACTTTTAGTAGGTACTAATCATTGCACACCCAGAACACCCTACAAGACCTGCCGTCTATAAGATGCTCCGACCCATAACAATATAGTCCTAGTCAAAATCACTCACGTCCTTACACTTGCTCATTTCTCTTGCTTCCAACTTATCAACTTTGAGAACGGACTGGATTCCTAATCTAGGTGCCACTGTAACATGATATTCAGTGCTTTTTATATCCCCTCACAGTCGTTTTAATGTTATGGCTGATTGGTGTTTACTAGTCCTTCTTTTTCGAGGCAGTCTGTTAAAGTTCCTGCTGTTGTGGTGAATTCTCTTATGTGGCACAATTTGAGAAGCCATGCGCAAGAAATTCTGCATGTAGGAACACGACAGGCAGACTATACTGCACCTGGATGTTGACCATTCAGGTAATGCTACAAAACACAGGTTCATAGGGCTTCTTTCTTTCGGGAAAGTCCCAGTAAAAAAAAAAAAATTATCTTAAGTGCACTTCCTGTTAGTTTTAATGCCAACCTTTGAGGTACAGTCTTTTTCATGTTTGCCTTGGCATTTTAAGTGGTGCTCATTGGTGGTCATTGGCTTGTCTATTTACTGTAGGATAATTCATAACTTGAGTTTTTGAACAAGCAAGTTCGTTGGTCATGTTAATGGACCTCTAAAGTTTTAGCTCAGTTTTGTTTTGACTTCTCCTCAGCAAACGTTCAAAGCCAGTCATTTGGCCAGTGAAGCTTTACAGACTTATGTAGGTTTAAATACCATTTTCAAAT
The DNA here is from genome assembly GCA_030068275.1 of Clarias platycephalus. Lineage (NCBI taxonomy): Eukaryota > Metazoa > Chordata > Actinopteri > Siluriformes > Clariidae > Clarias > Clarias platycephalus. The sequence continues at coordinate 25,204,048 of JAQQZT010000036.1, read as the reverse complement.
AACAAGTGTACTGTACATAAACCCCTTTAAAAGCTATACATACTGTAGCCACACAACAAGCCAGCCTGTGGTAGCTCTTGAATATACGGCTATCCGCACCTATAAGCCAACATAGCCACCAAGACTGTTTGTGTTATTACGATACTTATGATGCTTGTGTAATATAGAAACTGCCTGAATGTCTTCACGGTCAAAGCTGTCTAAAAATTGGGAGTTATTCATAAAGTGAAAAAAAAACTGTTACAGATTACAGATTTTTGTGACTCCCCCTTAGGCATGAGGACTGATTTTTTGGTTCAGATACCAGCCTTCTTACATGCATGGTCATGATTAACACTGCTTAACACAGGACACTAAAGGAAAATAAAAATTCTGGTGCTCTTGAGTCTTTACTGTATTAACACAATTCTACACCTCAATCGTTTTCCTTTACGTTCTGATTGATTATGCATGAATATTAGTGATATGCTTACAGCTGGGGCATATTAAATCGTCTTCATAAAGTATGTATAATTGACCGTTCTGTCAGTTATTTATACACTCAGTGATGCTCGCAAAAAAAAAAAAAAGTTTCAGAGAGATTGTTTAATTTGTCATGTACCATGTTATAAATCAGGCTCTATGACTGTACAACTAAATCAAATTCATTTTAAATGCCATGTAACCCACAGTGATGACACTTTATTCAGCATGTCTATACAGTAAAATAAATATGATAATAAAATACCATATTATTAACTACTAAATTAGCATTTAAATGTTTCTGCTGAAGAAATGTATATATTTTACACCGCCATGATATATCAGAATTTAACAAAATTGTAATCCATCTGAAATGAAGTAGATTAATAGAGTTTCACAACTTATACATGGTGGATTATAGTCTAAATGTCTGTGTCAATGTTTTATGTCTAAATTTTAAAAGAAAGCAGCATGAATTGCATTTATAACATCCATAAATGTTGATTGTATCCTTTATTTGTCACCTGATAGATCAGATGGGTTAATCTAAGAAATGCATTTATTAAATGATGCTAGGTAAACCCAACCTAATTTTTCAAACGTTACTTTTTTTCTGTATTTATGGTGTTTGTTAGATCTGCAGATGGAATATTTAAATGATTTGTTTTTGTAAAATAACACAAGTTATTTTAAACATCATCACACAAGAGGGAGTGCTGTTGTACTGAATATCAGCAAGGCTGTGGTGTCTGTCACAACCTCAAATGTAATACCGCTTCTATACAACAAGCAGCATTTATTATCAACAGAGTATGATTAGTTTGTTTATTTAACCAGTTAATGTTCTCCACCAACACCTACTGTATCCTTCTGTGACTGAAGAAACTAACTGTCAGTTATACAGCTGGTGAATGACAGTTAGTGACTGCCAGTGTAATTAACAGGGGTGAAAGTGGTTTTTAATTCTTATCGGTACCATGGAGTTGGTGAACAATCCTAAGAAACTAAAGACTTTTTTTTTTTTCCATTTATTCTGCTTTAGAATATGAGGTAATTTTCAGGGTTCTGGGTTCAAATTCAAATTGAATACTGAGTACTGCTGACCATATCAACCTACTTTCACCCATGCTGGCGACCAACAGGTAGGGTAATTATTGATTATTAGAATGCCTGGGATGTGGAGTGATACATATAGTTAAATGTCCCAGTGCTGTTATGCTCTGTATAACCACTCATTGTCAATGCCTCTTGTCCAATCAGATTGCTCAGTACGAACTAGCTGTTGTATAATACTGGGAGAAATCGATGATTTTAGATCTTTCCTAAAGCCAGTTCTTGGTATTTAAATAGCTAAATACCAATTATTTTTGGGTACTTTTTCCTGAAACTCTTCAGACACCCATAATCATAGCTACTTTTGCACCTTAAAATTAACTTAGTCGGGGTACTGTGTTATGAAGGTCAGACCTGATTCAACCTCCATGTATCAGGTGATTGCCAGAAATATACCAAAGGGATAGCCACATAAAAGAGGTAAAAAAAATTTTTTAAACCCTTATTTACTAAGTACTGTATTAGCAAGTACATATACTGGAAACAGTGTGTTCATTAATTTTGAGTCAGGACAGAAGAGTTTTCTAATTAGTCTCTTTACGAGATTTATAGATTTGATTTTGATTAAATGATTCAGATAAATTGATTACTTTATATTTGGTTGATATTTATTCATGAAGGAGTGTTTGAATGTGAATGTTTGTTGCACCATGATGGATTGGTGTGGAACTCAGTATGTATTCCCACCTAATTCCTAGAATATGCTTTGCTTCCAAAGCATGTGCTGAAGATTAATTTATTATTATTATTATTATTATTATTATTTTTATTATTGCTGTTATTATTATGATTATTTTACCAATAAGTGTATGTAAGGTTATTGATAATTGATCCTACTTGCTAATAAATTGCTTGCTGACTTTAATAAGTTGCTTTGCTCTGTGCCAATATGTGATTTGTAATCATATTTTCAGGACACCTATGTCATCCATCAAAAGAGCAATTCTGACAGCAGTTGTACTGTAAGTTCATGTACCTTGTTTGCTTAACAGAATGTTGTAATATCTATAATCAGCTCACAGTGACAATATGAATTTGGCAAAAGCCAGCTGTAACCTCTTTCTGCCTCCTAAGTATACCCTCTTCTTTGAAAAAGGAATGCACACAGAGTGGGCCTGGCTTGGGATGCAGACGTGTTCCAACAGCCGACGGAGGATAGTGCTTGCATTTTTGATACTGAGGTTCCAGCAGACACCAGAGCTTGGTAATAATCTCAGGTGATTTAATATTTATAAACTGTTTTACAAAGTGCAAAAAAAATGCAGTGGCACAAACCACATTCAGACAGGGCAAGTAGAAAATGAAAAATGGCAGCAAGCCACTTTACTAAGTTAGTTGGCATCACCTTTCATCATGGGTGTCCCAAGGCCAGCCCAAGGGCCAAATGTAGCCTGCAGAAGGAAATTAATTGGTCTGTGGCATCTCTGTTGTGATAGGCCCCCTGCTGTTTGACATTTTGCAGTTTTAACTTTTACTTTATGATGCAGCAGACTGTGTTAACAACAGTAACAGTTGCCTAAAGTTTTAGTCTTTTTTTTCTCTGACTCAACCTGCAAATTATTTTGCTGATTAATATAATCATGGGTACAGGCTAAAAGTTCACGGTAATACAGAGCAAGTATAAAAAAAAAAAAACATGGACCTTGGATAATCTTTAACTAAAGTAAATTTGGTACTTTAAATTAACATTTCATATTTTCGCTTATATTTCACTTTTTATAGTAATAAAAAAGGAAGTTATACTTTACCTACATTACTTAACACAAGGTTGTTGTTTTTTGTTGTTTTTTTTTTGCAAATGAAATCAGTAACAACTTGAAATGACAAACATAATATGATAAATATAAACATAAATTTCAGACGTTCTGTATTTAGTTTTTGGTATATCCCCTTGTGCCTTAATTACAGGGTGCACTAACACAAAATTTATCCATTTTAGATCAAATCCTTTGGCGAGTCATCTGGACATATAAGATAGAATTCACAGAAAATCTCACCTTTTGTACAAAGTATAATATAAATAGTTAGTATTGACAATTTGCTTAAATTTCAAATAAATTGCAGATTTTTGCACCTCATTCTGTGTGTGTGGGTGTGTGTGTGTGTGTGTGTGTGTGTGTGTGTGTGTGTGTGTGTGTGTGTGTGTGTGTGTGTGTGT
>JAQQZT010000036.1:25186095-25200215 GCA_030068275.1 Clarias platycephalus | reverse complement strand
GTGTGTGTGTGTGTGTGTGTGTGTGTGTGTGTGTGTGTGTGTGTGTGTGTGTGTGTGTGTGTGTGTGTGTGTGGGTTGGTGAATGAGTGTGGGTGTGGCTGTAGGTGTGTATGTATACATAGATAAAACTGTATTCAAACAATGATTGGGTAACAACCAACTCTGTGAGTGTGAGAGTTTTATTTTTTTCACTTCGTTTGAGTCACTGGATACTGGGATTATTTTGTAGAAACTTCTATCCAGTGGGTACCACTTAATCAGGGGTCAGCTCCAAAAGTATTACTTGCATGTTATTTGTGAGAAAACATTTGCTTGAAACTAAATATTTAAAAATGTATACAGAATTCAAGAGCAACCAAGACTCGCATTCCCTTGAGTCTTATCTATCTCCGTGGTTGAAGCCTATTTATATAGACATCATAACTGTGAGAGCCACAGCCTGGGTGACATCATAAAGTGAATTAATAGCTTTCTTCCGGCACTAATCTTTAGACTCAATGAACTCAATCTAAGCCACCAACAGTTGTAGCTCCAGTAAAGTAATCTGGATAAAAGATATATGATATGATATGATATGATATGATATGATATGATATGATATGATATGATAGATCAAGATTTTATTGAGTTTAAAGAACAACGTGTTAACATGGAATCGAAAATATATTGTTCCCAAACAGTCAAAGGGGCATACCATATGTGACTTTTTTTTTTCAAGGTTAAACTATTGTGTCAGAAAGACAGCGTATAGACTATAATAGATTATAACCACATCAGTGAACATCTGTGATCTTATAAAATAATTTTATTTATAAAATAAAAAAAAAAGAAATAACAATAAATGAGGGGTAGCTCAGTGATTAGGGTGTTGGACTACTGATCGGAAGGTCCCAGGTTCAAACCTCAGCACCACCAAGTTGCCACTGTTGGACCTCAACCCTCAACTGATAAGGTGTATACTCACTCACTCATTGTCTATACTGCTTAATCCTGTATACAGAGTTGCCAGGGATCCTGGAGCCTATAACAGGAGACTTAATGCATGAAGCGGCGTACAATCTGGACAGGGTGCCAATCCATCGCAGAGCATACACACACTCAACCGCTCATTCACACACACTACAGGCAATTTTGGGAACGGCAATTAGCATAATCTGCATGTTTTTGGACTGTGGGAGGAAACTGAAGCACCCGGAGGAAACCCACCAAGCACAGGAAAAAACATGCAATTTTCATGCACACAGGCCTGAGGTGGGAATCGAACCAGTAACCTGAAGGTACAAGGTGACAGTGCTAACCACTAAGTCAATCTGCTGCTTTTTAAATTAATTAATTAATTCATTTAATGAATTAAATTTCATGAATGTAATTTTAAGAATCATGTCATAAAACTGAGTCTCGATGCCCTTGCCTGTCCATTATGGTGCTGACAAAGAATTTAAGTGAGCTTACTTTTGTCGAGTGAATATGGTTTTCCCCAACAAGTCCCAGGGGCATTGAACATCTCCTGGCTACCTTCTTGTGCATGCGGACAAGCATGCCGAGACCATCCACCCAAGTCACAAAGTCATTGACAGTGGAATGTAGTATTAACTATAAATATGTCTGTCATGCAGGTTTACTTTTTCCTCACTTCATGCACTTCATACTTCATGTACTTTTTAAGGAGTATTGGCCGATGCACACCCTGGAGAGAATGTCATCTTGAAAGGCTGTGGTATTTAGATAATAATACATAATCCTTGGTGTCCGCAAATAAATGAAAGGATTTGTGCAATGCCTGCAACCAGATATTTTCCTGGAAGAAGGGTAGGAATGTGTTGCGTTCAGTAAGCTCACTGTAGGGGTGTTCATAATTTGAGTGTTTATGCGCTACAACCCCTGTGACATTGCCCATTCTTCTGAAGGATTACAGGCTATTTTGAGAACGGGCTATAAATATATTGTTGTTTTAGCGTTTCGCGTGAAACAGGACTAAATTTAACAGATGTCGAGGTGCTAACATGGTGCCAATAGACCTCACAGGAAGTGCTTGTGGATCAGTTGTTGAAGTTTTCTCAGCGTAGACGTGCCACTCACGCGCCCTCTAGGACCCGGTGGAGGGTAGGGGGGTCCTGCGCGTGACTTTGTAGCGATACTCCTTCTCCTCCTCCTCTCTCTCTCTCGCGCGCGCTCTCTCTCTCTCTCCCTTTCTCGCTCTCTCTCTCTCTCATCAGCGCGCGCGCATCAGCTGCTTTAGCGCGGAGACGTTGTCGCGCAGACGATCAGAGGCGATACCGGGATGGCTCACAGGTACGTGTGGGACTTTATACTTTTTTTTATTTTTTTTTATGCATAAGGGATTTGAATCATCAGGATTGATAACAGCCGCTGTGTGATCCTGGTTGCAGGTGGATCTGGTGGCTCGAGCGCCTGCTCCTCTGCTTGTTGGTCTCGCGGGCTGCGTCGCAGTGGCCAGGTAAGCGCAAGCATCACGCACTGTCTCGCGCTAGGCGGTGCTCGCAGGACACTTGTTGCTGGAGGAACGCGCGAAGTGACCGTGCCGCGCGTGAACACTTTAAACACATCTTGATAGTTTTCTTTTATAAACCAGAGAAGGCATGGAACAAGTGGGTGCTGAATGAAGTAAGCCTGTTGGAATGACACAGTAAAATGTTTAATAGCCCGTTTTAGTGCAATGCATCTGTTTTATTAGAGCATTTTCCTGATTTCACTTTTTATGAACAATATTCTAGGGTATGTCATTCTTGAATTCAGTTCTAAGCTCAAATATACAGTAGATTTCTTCTTGTTATTGTACTGAAATGGTATTATTATTCTTGTTTTTTTTTCTCTTTTTTCTTTTGAGAATGTTTGAATGACATATTTCAGTATTGGCCATCATAGTGGAAACAGAGCCTGGGGGTGGGTGGAGGGTGTATAGTGCACTGTTTCTTAGAATATTTTGTTGAACATTTCTCTACCTGCCACATGTGCATGCTGTGTGCAATAATGCTATAAGGTTTAGAATCTTTCTGTAAGAGCAAATGCATCTAAAAAGAAAATCCTAACACAAGTCAGTTAACCTGTTAACCATAGTCACAGTCCAAGACCGATTTTATGTCGGTCAATGCTTTACAAAGTCAAATTCAAATTCTACAAATATACAGATATACAGTTAACAAAATAAAATAGAAATAAGATGTATTGGCCATCATAGTGGAAAAAAAAGTGTTGTGGGTGTGGAGGGAGGGGTATCTGTTTCACTGTTTCTTAGAAATTGTTTTTCTACCTGCCACATGTGCATAGATAGATAGATAGATAGATAGATAGATAGATAGATAGATACTTTATTGATGCCAAGGAAAATTCCAGCATGCTGTGTCAAAAAAAAGATAAGTTACAGAAACCTTCTGTGAGAGCAGAAGTAGAAAATAGAAGTTCTAAAAAGTAGAAAATTTTGACAAAAGTCAGTTAACCTGAACCATAGTCAATTGATAATGCTTTAGTAAAGTCACAGTACAAGACACTGATTTCACATCGATCAACACTTTATAAAGTCAAATTCAAATGTTTGTCATGTTTATTTCATGTGATATGCGGAGAAATGCTTAAATGACTGTTTTACAGATAGAAGGAAAGATAAGATTGATTAAGAAGATAGAAAGATAGATTTCCCTGCAATAACAGAAAATGAAAATTGAACTAAAAAGAGAATGTAAGTCTTAGGGCCATCATAGTGAAAACAGTACCTTAGAGACCGTGGGGGTGGGTAAAGGAGTGTCTGTTGCACTGTTTCTTAGAATTTTTTTAACCATTTTTCTACCTGCCACATGTGCATCTATTGAGATAGATAGATAGATAGATAGATAGATAGATAGATAGATAGATAGATAGATAGATAGATAGATAGATACTGTATATTTGATCCCGAAGTAAATTCCATCATGCTGTGTCTAATAATGCTAAAAGGTCCAGAAACCTTCTGCTAGAATGCATCTAAGTAAAAAAATCCTAACAAAAGTCAGTTAACTTGAATCATCAGTTGATCGATAATGCTTTAGTGAAGTCTCAGGACGAGATGCAGCGATCAACACTTAATGACAAATAAAGTTTGTCATGTGCACAACCATGCACAGCATGATATGCAGAGAAATGCTGTCTGTAACCTAAGATAGGAAAGAATAGAAAGAAAGAAAGATTTCACTACAAGTGTTCTCTAAGATCAGCTCGACTTGTCACAAATGTGGTTTTGTGAGAGTTTTTCGGTACCTGAAATTTTTTTAAAACATATAAATGAGACTTTCTAGGAATTTTCCCATCCCTCCTGGCATTCTATTGCCATATTGATTGAGCTGTGGGGAGTGGAAAGTTATTTTAGTGTGAATTTTAAAGCCGTTACTCTTGGTGCCATCGGGCATTTAATCAAGAAGATCGCATGTCTTTTAGGCATACAGCTGCCATTTCTGAGAGAGACTGAGATGCTTTGTAAATATTTTATTGTAAGTGATCCCTCTGTACATTATCAATTTACAGTGACAACAAAAAATACATAAGATTGGTCTCAAGCAAGTGAGGGAATGGACATTGTGTAGTGACCGTAGTACATCTGAGCCATTTGCAAATGTCCCATGAAACGTAAGGGTGGTGAGATGTCCTTTATTAGTCTTGAAAATAAATGGATGCTCAAGACACATTTCACAGGCTTAAAGTTCTCCAAGTGATGATCAGAGTAACCTGGCACAGTTGATCTAAAGCTGGGTGAGAGAATAGCATTATGCCGTGTCCACTAGGGTCCAAAACTCTGCATTCTCTCTGGCCTTGTTAACAATTCCTTTTGTTATGCGCTGAATTCGCCTCTCTTTTGAGTGTGTATAGCCTGAGGCAGCGGAGCAGACCCAGGAGGAACAGCTGTAAGGGGACACCCTGCTGGCACGTTTAATAGACAAATGAAACGATGCATTAGAAATCACAGCAAACAAGGACCCCCACCTGGCACATGTGGATGCCTGAACACGGAAACACAGGAAGGTCCTGTTGAGAGCCCCACATTTACCACTAACAATACTCCCTTAACCGTTAAAGTGCTTTTTGCCGCATAGTAGATTGTGCACAACTTTAATCTCCACAGTTTTTTCTACTTCTTTTTTGTCTTTTGCTTTTCTATAGATTTTTCCATTGAAATAATCGGCTAGCTCTGAAGCGCTGAAACAGACAATGCAGTCCGAGTGGTGTGAACAACCTGCGTGTTAGTGAAATAAGTCTCCTCTCAGCAGTTGCTATTAATAGTAAATAAGGAGTATGCATTTGAGACAAATAGATCAGGGAGGTACTGTTCAGACATCTGCTGCCTGAATGATGTACTGTGTTTTCCTGTCATTGTGTCTCCTGACAACACAATGTTGAGTGCTTTTGACTGTTGTTGATTTGTTGACTTGATGATGAATTGCGGTTTGACATTTGCATCCTGGACCGTAGCACTTCTGGATAATTATTCTCTAGATTTTAAACACTGTATTTCTATTTTCTCTACTTTATGTCGAATTCCCACTTTGAAATGTGTTACTGTTGGAAATTAGTTGAAGAAAAAAATGTTTAAGGGTGTGTATTAAACGTGATCTGACTTGATATTCCGTCTTGAAGACAAGCACAAATGCCAGAATCATGCAGACTGTCTCAACTCGCTCTGCTGAAGGTTTTCAGTTTTAGTAAATAAGCTTGCATGCTAAATTTGAAGTGTTTAACATTGAAGTACTATTTGCTTTTCAGTCCCCCTCTAGAGAGGAGTCTAGGCATGTTCTTTGTGTGAACGAAAGGCCTTTATGCCTGTGGCCAAGTTCCTTTAGGTCAATGGCTGAGTTGACTTGTGTGAAAGCTTGGAGAGGGCCGGCTGTTTTGCCTCAGCAGGTCCTGTGGCCTCAGTAATGCATGGATTTTCTACTTTTTTCCTTACTTTCCCCACTAACAATTTTTATCCTGGAGGGTTCACTGTGGTCAAAAATTGATGATATAAAGATATGAGAAGTATTTTGCTTGTATATTTATTCCATGCATGAGTCGATGATTTGACACTATTTTTCTGGGTCCCAGTGTTTTACTTTACTTTAAAATGGTTAAAAATAAAATTAAATAAACAAATAATTCATGCATTCTTTCTCTGCGGACGTGATCTAAAATTTGCTGGTCTAATCAATGTTGATGAAATGTTTGGGGCATACAATTAAAATGTCAAAGTGGTGTTACCGTAAAAACTTTGTACCACATAATTATGTATGCTTTCTTTAAAAATGTGAAGTTATTAATACAACACAAATTAAATTGTTTGGTATAATTTTGCCTTAGATATATTTCATAATCAAGCAAAGTAATGAAGCACCAATCTTTTTGCTATAATAAATAATTTGGGGGCCACATAATGGTGCACTGTGGTATTGCACCTAAAGGGTTGAGGGTTTGATTCCTGCCTCTAGTCTGTGTGTGTGCAGTTTGCAATCCTCCATGTGCTTAGTGAGTTTCCTCTGCGTACTCCAGTTTCCTCTCACAGTCCAAAGACATGCAGATTCGGTGAACTGGTGTTCCCAAATTGCCCATTGTATGCGATGGATTGGCACCCTGTTCAGGGTGTGCCCCCCATGTGCCCAAAGTCTCCACAAAGTGAACCATAACTGCTGCAAGCCAAGGCCAGTAGCTGTCTTTAAGATATGAGCCAGTTTGACCTTTTCGGACATGGCTTGGAATGCTACATGTCAAAAGGTGTGACCTCATTAAAACAATTATAATTCATAATAATTGTAAAAAATTGTATTTATTTGTATGTTTTAAATATTCACGCCAAGATCAAATGCATACATAAACATTTCTGATCATGCCTGTCAAATTTTATTTGTAATTGATATGTCATATAATGTAATCAGTTACACCATGTGCCTCTCACTGCAGATCTTTCTGTTAGAGGCCTTTTTTTTTTTAAATGTCAGTAGTTTAGGATGCTAATCAAAGCCTTATTGTTATTGTTGACAGACTCTGGTGCAGCCAGGTGAGCCCGTTACCATGCCAAAAGATATTAGAGTAATTGCTAAATATCCTTAAAGGTTTGCCAGAGGAACCGAGAGTGAAATCTGATAACAGAAAGGAAGAATTGTATTTAGTTTTTCTATTTCATATGTATTTATCAACTGAGAAAAAAGCTGGAAAAGACAAAAAATAAGAAAAAATCCAGTAGCTCATCATACAAAGAAAAAGCAGATGGTGAGGGGGGGATGTAAAAAAGTTACATTTTTAGTAAAAGTAAAAAATTTTAAAGTATTGAAAAATAAAAAAAGGTTTCTTGCTGACATTCTCATTTTAATTCCACCATATATGGAAATTAATCATGTAAAAGCAATCTCGAGCTTAAGCAAAAATACCCTTCATGATCAGGAATAGTTGCATAGAGGCCACTAGAATACTCAATCCCAAGCGTGAAAGAAATCTCTGCTTCTAGAGAGTGAAAGAATGAGATCTGAACTTTGCAAACCTAAAAGGGAACCTGAATGAAAACCTGAGTGCTGGAAGAGAGACCAAAAAAAGAACATTTTACAAAGGAAAGGATTTTTATTTAAGGGGTTAAGACCTTCAACTTCATTAGCCTTTGACTGTAAAAGCAACAGTGTCAGGTGGTGTAACTGGTTTATGTCAGTTGGTGTAACCAACAATTTTCACAAAAAATGTGATGACTTCCAGGAACTTGTATGTGGACTAAATTGCAAGTCCAATTCTGTGAAGTGCAATCCTATGACTGAGTCAATTTTTTTGTCAAGTAATACTTAAAAAAATGATATTGTTGGCTTATTTTACTGTCAGTATTTTATTATTATTATTTTTTTAATAAAAAAAATTAATAAAAGTAAAATTCAAACAAGCTACCATTCTTTTTGGTATGTGGAATTATAGGATATTGATTGTTGATTATATATGTACCACTTGACATTCAGGCACATTCAATATTTTAAAATGTAAATATTATCTCAATTTAAATAAAACCATCATAAATTGAAAATGTACATTTAACCAACTTAAAAAAGAAGTTATGCTCATCTTATCAACTCTTATTTCTCTCTCACCCACATGCACCACCTCTATAGATGATATCACTTCAGAGGTGAATGGGCTAAATGTGTGCCACTTTACTAGAGAGGCCTCAGTCTGAAGAGCCCCAGCAGTTGAATACCTCCGTATTTGTGTTTAAATGCACTAGTCTTAACATTGTGTGTGAATTTGCCAGTGGTGATTGTAGTGCTTCTTGGATGTGCCATAGTTTGGGATTTACATTGCTATTAAGGAAACAGCCAGTCCTGTGTTTTCCCCCCCCTGTGTAATCATTAACCTTTTCAGAATTTTGTAGTTAGTTAGCAAACCAGTTCCCATACCTCTACAGTATGTGCAAATGAAGTGCAGAATGAAATTCTTTGTAGATATTTAGTAGAACATAATCCAGTTCCAAGATAGAATGGTCCACCGAATAAATCTGAGAAGTCTGTTTCATTTGAAAATAATTGATCGGTTCTTTTGCAGATTTTGTTTCAGAAGAGACAGTGAGTGATGCAGGAGCTTAGTGTAGAGGATTAAGGTGTCCTTGGTTGCCTTTCTACTTCTTTTTAGTATATTATTTTGGTCATAAAAATAACTGGGTTTAAATTCATCCGCTAAGTGATAGTTCATCTGACAATGATAGAGGCCATCTAACACCACCAGTTTATTCAGCACATATAAAGTAATTGTGTCCTACAAATAGAGGGATTAAGAGTATGTTCGGATAAGAATTTACTCTGTCTCTAGATGTCTTACCGATAGTATTACCAATGTTGCGCCACATTTGGAGGGTACATAGTTAAGATATCTATCTTTGTTCTATCAAATTTCATTCTTCCTTGATATTACTGAGGTTGGCACAAAATATATGGTTTATATAGCCTAACAATGTGGCATGCATAATGCGTTTTTTTATACTGTCCTTTTCTTTCACAACACTACCTCTTCAGGGGAGAATGAGATACCTAAGCCACTTTACTAGAAAGGCTTTAGTCTGGAGAGCTCTGACCGATTTTGAGAAAAAGGTCTGTCGATTTCTGTCTAAATCCACTTGTGTGCTTTTTGCAGATGGTAGGGTTCTCAACATTCCACTTCAGGGAAATTGCACTGTTAGGAAAGCGATCATTTGTGTCTACTTCATATATAAGCCTGCAAACGATGCATAATGCTGGTTTGCAGTTACGAAGCTGCATTTTAAACTGAGCTCTACTGGCCATGTGGAGATATGAAGTGACAGAATGAAAAATCGAAGCCAAGAATTGGATGCTGAGTGGCACATGCTTTGTTTGGGTTGGACTTATGGATGAGCATAAAAAGAGCTTTGTGTAACTGCACAGTTGATCACAGAGCTGCTCATTTACTCTATAGGATTTCCACAGCTTTAGTGCAACAACAAAGGCATTGCAAATATTCAATGTCAGGCTTGAGGACATGGGTTGTGCTTTGGGCCTTGCCATGTTCTCCGTGCCAGACTATTGCCAACCATTCCGTAGGGAGGTAGAGACGTTGCAACCAGTGATGCATCTTCACACGGGTGATAAGTGCAGTTTACGGTGTTGGCGATTAGGTTTAGAGTATGGATTAAAATTCTTCTCTGTGAAGAAGTTCAACCCTCGAGCTGAATTCTGTTCACCTGTTCATGGCATAAATTTATGACTCTACTATAACTGTCATATTTACCATACAAAGAAGTTTGCAGCAGCTTTGACTTAAGCCAGCCATATAACTTTCTTGTTTGCACACACAGGCTCATAAATACCATGGTACATGCACGAATAGGTTAAGTGTAGGACACGGTCACGCTGTGAGCCGACCTACCGATCCAGTTTCCCCCAAGTGGAATAGTTAAAGCTCTTGCTTGACTTTGTATGAAACTGGAAATACTTGCAGTTTGCTTTAATCATGTATAAGATTTGATTTGTAATGAAATTCTGATGAAAAATCTATTTTTATGTTTATCTGTTAGAACTTTGCCGACCTGTTTGCTACATCACCCATAGCACCTTGAGTATATTCAGCTACTGAAGAGATGTTCCAAAACTTTCATGCTGATGTCACTATCAAAGCTTGTTCTTGGTATCTTGTAGCCTCTGCGATATGCTCTATTGCACACTGGAATATTGAGTCCCCTTCTCTTGCTATCTCAACAACTTCTACATTGGATTTCTTATTAAAATGGTTTGTAGGACCTTATGTTTTAAACCATAAAAACACCTCCACCCAAAAGCGCACCATCTTTACTCGCTAATATCTAAGTAGAATATTAACTGCTTCTTCACTACTACAGCACCTCCAGAGCTAAAACATTGCTTTAACATTTAAGCTCTAACAAACATTCCAACCTGCCGCTGTAATCGAAACATTCACTTCCAACTTCACCAGATTTTTTTGTATGTGTGTCATCTTCCATTTGAGGGCACGTTTAAGACTCACACTGCTGCTGTATTCTGTTGCGCCGTCTGTTCTCATTATTTGCTATACACTCCTCTCACACTTGGACCAGCATTTAAACTTGGTGCTGAAAAACCAATGGGGAAACTATAATTACCGCCCTAGTGGTATGAAAGGGGGATTTGTAATAGCCTTTAGTGTGCACCCAGCCATCACTGGGGCTAATAGGGCACTGTGGGCCCTCTCACTTCTGCTAAAGCCCTTCCTGTCTAGGGAGAAACCCTCACTTATTTACTCCCTTTAGCTATAATCTCGCCAACACTTTACCTGTATGGTGCTATTTGACAAATGACAGGCCACAAGGCTATGTACACTCATAATGTGCCTTGAAAATGTCTCGTAAGATAAAAGGCACCAAACCCAGGTGGGAATGCTTAGGCATTGAGGAATTTCTATGTGTACCTGGTGACATTTATGGTTTTCTGGGCAAAGAGCCTTTCCTCCCAATAATGACAAGTTTTGTGTGGGGTTTTTGTGTGTGATTTTTTTTTTAAAGGTAATCTCTTTGATGGTTACAGAGATTTGATAGTTTGTTGTTTTTCGAGATTTCACGTTCATTTGTTGGTTTATGTTAATATAAGAGGCTGCAGCTGTTTATGGTGACCATTCTTTATAGCCACAGCATGAACTTTATTATACTGAAGAAGAAAAAAAAAATGATTTAAGCCTGGCAAGATTTTATGAATCTGGTCTTTTGGTGTTTTATTGTCTGTTAGTCTGCTGATCAGAACGTTCTGCTATAACATCTGATTTGTTTGTCTGTATTTTATTAATCTTTTAAAATCTATAAACAGTTCTAGGAGTTTATAATAAGAATAGGGCTGTCAATATTAGCGTTAATGCATGTGATTAATCGTGAAATTTTAACGCATTGTTAGTTTTAACGCTAATTCATTATATGACCAAGTTTGACTCTAATGGCTTCCCATTATTGCCGGGCTGTTACCCGGCTGTGTGTGATAACTGCACGTGTAATGTGGATAATAAGACGACAGAGGAAATATCACCAGATGTGCTGAACAGCAAGTTTCATTATAAAAAGCTTCTACAGTATTCTTCTCATCTATTACAAATACAAGGTAGGTTTGTTTAGATGTTGATACAATACTGTAGGTGTCAGGAATAAATTTCAATCATATACCGATCAACCATAACATTACAGCACAAAATATTATGCATACCATTGTGTAGTTTCACCTTGTGACACCTCGAGACATGACTCCACAAGACCTCTGGGGGTATGCTGTGGTGCCTAGCATCAGGATGATGACATCGTACCATGTGGGTTTCTCCGAGTTGTGGGATGGGTCCTCTGAGGATCAGACTTGTTTGTCTGGCGCATCCCATCAGTGCATGATCAGATTGGGATTTATGGAGTTTGAAGGCCAGGTCGATGGCGCTTTGCCTGTGAGGTGTTAATGTTATGGCTGATCGGGGTATAATGCATTAATTTAAATTATAATTAAGGCACCATTTAATTTTATATCTAATGTGCATGGTTATTAACAATGCCTTGAATCATTCTAAAGTCTGCAATATTACTTACAGCACACAGTAACATTTATAATAATACTGCATTCAAGTGGTATTGGAACCTGGGGAACATTGATTTTCCTTCTTTCCTACTTAGAAATTGAACATTGTATAAAAAGTCTGATGCACAATATTTTGGATGAGATATAAGTTTCATGATTTAATATGATCCTTTCTCATAGTAAAACTTTGCGAACTTGTCAGTATATAATTTTTTTAATTAAAGTTGTAACTTTTATTAAAGCATCTGTTTGACAGGAAACATTTCAGTAAATAATATTTTATGTAATGGTGTTTGCAATGGTAAAATAAAGTCTAAACTTAAAGATCTGGTCTTGCGGTATTTCACTGAATGTTTTAATTTGTATTATAAAATTAAAACAAGAACCTCCTTTTCTACATTTTACTGTTGTGGCGAATGCTTAGTCTGTGTCCAAATTCCATGTTGTTGTGCTTACTACATCACCAACTGTATGCCTACATTAAATGCGTCCCTAAATGCAGAATAACTGTTCCACATTACAAACATGTGGATAATGAATAAAAACATTTATGTGCTATATTTTTGTGATTTTGAATCACAAGGCTATAAAGTTTAGTACAATTGTGATGTATAAAGTCGTACTAGTTCTTTCGCCTGTTATTTGCCTGTTATCTCTTGGATGCTCTTTAAATACCTTATTGTAATGTTTTCACAAGCATTTACATGGGCAGAGGTGATTGGTTATGTGTGGTTCTGGACCTTGAGCATTCGGGTCATTTCCACATTCAGCAGTCAACAAATGCCAGGTTTAAAAAGTCTGAAAAGTGGTTTCCATGGTCACCAGGTGCAGATTTGCCGAACACAAAGCATTGTTTTGGGCCCTATTCTGAGAAATAAGATCCCCTCCTCTGGCACTTTGCCCCCCCACCCGGTTTAAGAGGCGTTTAAAAGACCCAAGTGACAGTCTGGTGAACGCTGGCCTGGATGAAACCAAATCCGTGAAATCTATACCAGCTGCTTTATTCTCATGAATGGACATGGGATTTAAATTACAACTGTTCTATGACACAAAACTAAAAGGCCAAATGCCAGTAATTTGAAACATGTACTTGGCAAAGGCACATCTCCTAAATGTGATATTGATTCTTGAAGTCCTGACCTACAAGTTGAAGCTCAGTTAACTGAGGATTTTTGTTGGTTGTACTCAGATGTGGTCTTTCAGACCTGATGTATACAGTATACTGTTACCTTATGAGCCTTTGAGCTGCATTGTCATTTCAGAGGATCTTTACATTCTTGCCATTTGTCTTTCTGTCACTGACAGCAGCTTCCATTGACATGTCTCTTGTTCCGTGTCTTCACGAATCACACAAGTCCCACCCTTACTCAAGGGGTATTAGCATCAATGGCAGCAAGTCTCTTGATAGTTTGGTAATGGGGCTTTGAGTTGGACATGGCAGAAGACATAACTTGGTAGTATCCAGAAAATTGCCTGCAACTCTATACAGACGTAGCATTTAATAACGAAGAGTAATACCAGTAATTCTTTATCTGTTGGGGATTGTGATGAGACAAGATGCAGCTAAATGTCTTTGCATGCAGCGGTGAGACAAATGTTAAGTGATATAGTAGGTTGCCCTTCAATAATTATTTTTGCTGTTTAGATGACTTAAGGAATCTTGGTAAATATTGAAAGATGCTATATGTAATACAGTTGATTTCCTGGCAGTGCTTATTTTTTAGTCTGGGTATAATACTCACTACTTAGGTTTTTGTCATCTACCACAGAAGAGATAAAGTAAACTCAGCACTAGCAAAAGTCTTGGCCATGAACTAGGGCACATACAAAGAATGGAGCCTTCTATTCGTCTCGCTGATGTAAGCCCAAGGAAACTGTGCCACACACTGAGACATGCAGAAGAAAGGTAGGAGCTTATCTCTCCACTTAAGGAAAAATAAAAAGGAACACCTGCCAGAAATGAATGAATAAAAATTCCTAGACAGAGTGCAGCCAGAGTATTGGCAAGTATGAAAGGAATTTTAAGGCAAAAGCAACATTCTTTGTTAAAAAGCAACAAAAAAACAAAAACAAATATTATATATA
>JAQQZT010000036.1:25152104-25173031 GCA_030068275.1 Clarias platycephalus | reverse complement strand
GGGAGAAGGATCATTTAATCAGATGCCAGCGCTAAGACCAGGTCTCAGGCTTGTTTTTTTTTTCCGGAATAGCTGTGCTTTCAATACGAAGGGGGAAAAAAATAACAGACCATGTTAGAGCCTGTCTGACAGATTAACTTGGGCATTTTATCACCTGAAAATGCTGCAAATGACTGGCAGGGGGGCAGAAGAATGTTGCATAGCGTCTAGCTAATGGGAGTGTTTTAAGGGCCTGCTAACTGCTGAGGCTTGTTTCTAAGATGAAGGCTCTGTGTATAGCAGCAGCATTAACCCACGTGTCTCTCGTCTTTTAAATTGTTCACAAGAATGGACTCATGGGTTGAAGTAAAGTGACTGTCTCAGTCATAAGCTGGCCGTGGCCATTCGATGATGATGGTCTGTGAAGGCTTTTAACCATCATCGTCATTTTAAATGTTTATAAAGGCAAGGAAACTTATGTAAATGCTAAAAACATTCAGTTTTTTACTAAAAAATTTGGGATGCCGTCCTGGGCCCGCATTCACAAAGCGTTTTAGAATTCTCTCAGAGTGCTCCTATCTTAGCTTAACTGGGAGTCCTAGATTAAAAGTGATTTAGGAAACTTTTCAGAGCAACTCTGAGGAAATTAAGTACAAAAACCTTTATCTTAGTGAAGAGGTGTGGTAGGGATGATGCAGCCTCTGACCTCAGTACAGGCCTTGAAATGCGCTTTTTGTGAAAACTGAATATATGATAATAGAACAGACAGTGAAATCATAATGTTTTTTTTAATAAAGAAATTGTATAATCATGACTACAGGCTAAGTTTCTGTTATAGACTAAATGTCTTAAAGATAATTAAAAAGCCAAATGTTAAAAATTTGTCTACTTTTGAAGCAACCAGTTTCCACACAGTAGTTACTACAGTATATTAAAGTTCTTACATTTATTTACCGTACTGATTTTAATACTTGTGATCCATTTCAGATTGATGGGAGCAAAATGGCTCAGCTTTTACCAGTTTACATGATTGCAGAAGAGTCTGTTTAAGTTGCACTTTTGGATGGTACAGTATGTAGCCAACAATCCAAGAGAGATGTAAGGAAGTAAAACAACAAGAAAACCAAATTGGACAGAAGAACAGTGTTTACTTTTAGCTTTAAGTTCAGTGTTTGGAGAATATTTCTTCTTTCCTCCATTTCTTCTTGTCCTCCTCTCTACTCTTAACAATTTTTTACCTTAGGAGCTGTTTTTAGGGCTAAAACTTTTTATCTTTACTAAGATTTAGTCCTAAATTTAAGGGGAAATTCTAAGAAAATGTCATAATTCTAAGAATTTTCTTCGAATTTTGTCACTAGGAGCAACTTTTAGGCTTAAGAAGCTTTGTGAATACGGGCTGTTAATCCAAGGTTGCTAATGTACTTTAACTACAGGGCTGACCCTGCGCTCTGACCCCAGTTACGCTGGGATATGCGAAGAAGGAATTTCACTGTGTTGTAATGTATATGTGACAAATAAAGGCTACACTTAACGTAACTTAACTTAACTAATTAATGCATGCCATTTAAAATCAACTCCGTAACATTATAATGAATGAACATAGGAGTCTACGCTTTATATGGATACTTTGTTTTTGTTTGACAGGGCCAAACACATGTTACCTGACTTTCTTGAATAATTAATTGTGGGTTACTTAGTCCAAACACATGCAGATTAGGCAAACTGCTATTCCCAATTTGCCAGTAGTGTGTGACTGAGTGTGTGCATTCTTGTGTGCCCTACGATGGAATGGCCCTCCATCCAGACTGTACCACACCTCATGCTCCGAGTCCCCTGTGATAGGCTCCAGGCTTCCTGTGACACTGTAAAGAATAAGTGGTAAATTTGAGTAAAATTGCATGTAAAAAAAAAAAGTAAAATTGTATGAATACATATATTCCGGAAAACATTGCACTTACGATTTAAATTTAAATAAATTTCACAACTTGATCAGTTCTGGTGCCGTTTCAGGAACCTCTGATGATTAAAACGTTTGCAGATAGACACTTTTAGGATAATAACTTTGACTTTTCACTTTTGTGTGATGTGAAGGAGGCGTGTTTATACATCCATACTTTTTTATTAAACAGATTGTTGAGTCCAAAAATAGAACGTATCGAAGATTTATTTGTATAGTTGCTGATTTCGGCGGGAGCGACATATTCACAGAGTGTGGGCGTACTTGTGTTTAAACTCCTCTCGCAGGTTTAAATATTTGTGCTGCAGCTCTCGCACGCAAGCGCACCCATGGGCCATTTCACCGTATATAAGCACACAGTGTGTTTGGGAGTTTCCCATGTGAGAGAGAGAGAGAGAGAGAGAGAGCGCAAGAACACCAAAGTGATGTGACTCATGTCTTCTTAACTGACTCACAGTCTGATGCCTTTGAGCCAGTCTAGGTTTTTGCTTAAAATGTCTTTTTTCACTTTTATATCACTGAAGGGTTATTTTTGCTTCAGTGTGTTTTGTACTTCCTTACTCTTTGTAAATCATACTAATCCTTTAATGTGTACGGTATGTAATCGTACAATGAATAAGTACAGTAATACAGCATAACTATGTGTTACTGTCAAGCAAGTGTCCTTTGACAATAAGTACCACTTTTCAGGATGTTACAACAAGCTCACAGGAAATCTTCCATAATTTCCACTTCCAAAAAGCATACCATTTTCTGCAGATTTAGAGGCTGGATTTACAACATGATCTTTTTGTTGTTGTTGTTGTTGTTGTGGTGGTTCAGCCATGATTTCATTGTTTTACTGTTTTTCAGACTACAACCATCTAAGATGGAGGCCAGACAACCCAGCCCAGTTATTTTGATAACCGTTCACACAAAACTTAAAAAAAATAATAATAATAAAAAAAAAAAAATATATATATATATATATATTCACTGATAAAGCAAACAGAACAGAATCATTACTCCAGCAGAATCAGTGTACAGTACATCCATTCATGTCCTAACAAATCAGTGGCTTCTGGCTACAGCCAATCCCTCAGTTCATCTCCAAGTTCTCAGATGTTCGCGGCCCATTTTAACAATGCGCTTGGACGGGCATTTGAAAGCTGCAATAAAATCAAAGGCACAAAAGCGTTTTTGTTAGAGCGCAAAAAATGGAGGCAGAACAAATTATGAGGGCAGACAGACAACAACCTGGCGAGTTCAACTCGAGTGTTGGATGTGTGTGGGCAAATTAAAGACACATTGTGTAAGCTGAGCGAGAGCTGCTACAGTATGTAGTGGAGACTTGCTTACATCAAAAGATTAAGCTCTAGTTGTTAGGGTTAACAGTGTGAGGTAGAAGTCTGGTGCATGTGGCCACAGTTCTGATGGAGTTCCTGTAGTGTACAGTATGTGTGCTCTAAGTTGAGGTGTTCACAGACCTGTTTAAAAAAATTAAGATAAAAAAAAAAAATTAATGAAAAGTGTTCTTTTATAAGGTATGATATTGATCATAAGATCAAATCCCAACAATGCCATCTATGAACAAGAGCCATTTGGCTGTGAGGGATGGATGGCAAACTCTCACGCATCTCACCCGTCAATCATAGCAAATCGAGGATCAGTGGTGGTTGTCCAGGTAAACTACATCTGTATCCAATGCTATGTGTAACTACAGTGTCATTCTGGTGTGTCTGAGCTGATCTAATTTCACGTTTCACTTTGCATTTCGTTACGTGCTAGAGAACTCAGCATGCTTTTAAAAATTCTGTGGTTTCATTTCAATACCCAGTTAATGCAACTATCAATAAAGGGCCCATACTGTATGTGATTGTCTGAATTAAACCTGTAGTTGTGACATCGATTTAAATAGAAATAGATTCAATAAGGAATAAAGGAAAGAAAAGCAGGATGTTCAGGGATGCACTGCATGTACTGTAGGGCTGTGCAATTAATCAAATTCAATTCAATTTCAGTTAAGATTTGGTTAGAAAAACAAGATAATCATCGATTTATTGTGCTGCATTTTTTTTTTTGCAATGATGGTCTGATTTTGGAGTTATAAATCCAGCACATCTGTTTGCTTCACAGCAGTGCACTTTCAACTCTGACTAAACAGTCAAGCTGCCATGCTGTGGCGTTTATCGCACTCTTTTTCTTTTCATTTTTTTATTTATATATTTAAAGCTCAAGGAAATGCATGATTAAAGCACACTTATTTTCAGTAATTTCCAAAAATGCATAATGTTTTCAAAGTCGATGATTAATTGTGTTCTGTAATGAGGGTCTCAATATTGACCAGAATAATCATATAATTCTTGCCATAATCAAGCCAGCCCTAAGGGTATGTAGAATGAGTACAAAAGAGGAACAGCTAAAAGGTGACACATGGATTGTCACACCATTTGCTTAGGATATAGAGGGTTTTTGTTGAAAGGGCATTTAGGGGACATCCATTCAGCTGTGACCAACTCCATTTTCTACCTTTCCATCATCCTTCTGGCTCCTCTTTAGACAGCTTTTTGTTCCTCTGTCCCTCAAAAATGCACGGTCACCTCGAACATTCATCCCTCGGCCGAAACCTTTAAAATCATCATCCAGACAGCCATCTGGAAATGGAGTGGAACAGAGGATTTAGGGATAAATGCATTCCCATTCCAGAGGGAACGAACACACTGGAAGTGGTAAACACCGCTGACTTCTTGTTTTCTGTTAAAGAAAACACTGGTGTCAGAGCTAGAATTAGAGCAACGGTGCAGATGTCACTGAGACGCTCATTGATATTTGGGTCATCCGGAACAGATGTTGATCTCTCCATTCATCACCTCCTCTTCCATGCTTCCGCATCCAGTGCACAACCTTACAAAGAGGCGAGAGTGATAGAGGGTTGACGGAGAATACAGTGAGTGAGTGTGTGTGAGAGAGAGACGGTAAAACCTTGTCATTTTCATTGACACAATTCAGTTTGTTCATTGTCATATCTATCTTCCTTCATCATCTTTATGAGTCACACACTCTCTCGATCCCGACTCTCGATCGCGATCCAGCTCTCATCCATTCCCACCATGCCAGCTATAATTATATAAGCCTTTTTTCCGTACTTCTGGCTCTCTTTTTTTGTTGTTGTATTTTTTAATGTTCATGGGAATAAAACAAAACTTTAAGCCCTCTAAGTGCAAAGTGTGTTGTTGTTGTACTTGGTGCTTGTCATGACTCATTGTGCAGATGGAGAGAGTGTAACTGCATCCACTTTAATATCTTTGAAATGACTGTGAGTGCATGCCTTCAAATTTTTACACCCTTTAAAAAGCTCGGAAACTTAAGGCTGGTCAAAGCTTGCCTCACCCACCACACACTCAGCTGCTGTGATCAATGAGCCCCTTCCCCCTGCTCCTGTTGAATAGAGATTTAAGGCCTATCCCTCTTTCAGAGCTCCGCATTAAAGACAGGACTTTGTGCGCTGAAATGTGGTGGATTGCAAAACCGAGGTCAACATGGCTTTTGTTCGCGCCGCAGAGGGCAACGCGGGGCCATAGAGGAACGGCTGACTTTCACCTAATCATTTGATACTCTATTTCTCAATGAACTCTTTCTTTTGTTAAAGGAAAGAAGAAAAACAAAGTGTGTTCTTGTATTTATCGCATTCTTCGTTTCTTAGTTGGCTGATCACGGCCAGTTCAAATATGCACAATGTACGTTTCTGCTCTTTGTTTGATTTAAACACACCCCTCCGTCCCTGACTCTCTTGAGAAATACCACTCGTTAATTATGAACCAGCGGGTAGAGTAAGTGTGAACTCTTTGCTCAGGTAAATCATTAGAAGAAACCGATGCCCAAGGAGACACCTGACATGACTTGACAGGGTCTCACTTACGTACCAGCTCAGTCTGCATGCACTCCAGACACTACATGGTGGAGTGCTTAAGCTTGTGCTAATGACTGTGTCCTAATGCAGCTGCCCTCTGTAATGAGGTCAGTGTCGGTGCTGCTGAACTCGGTGCCCCCCTCAGCCTATACTCATCGGCTCTCCCTGCTGGCGATGCAGAGGAAATGGCTCAGTCGTGGGTGTTATTGCACTGGGAAGCAAGTAATCAGTTGTTTTGTCAGCCTATGTGTATATATATATATTTACAGTAGACAGAAACACCATGCCTTTAGGTCAAGTGTGCATTATGGAAGACAATGCATGAGTTTCATGGATGTATAGCATGACAGGATAAGATTTGGATAGGATTATTCTACAGATCTCCACTTTCTTTTTTGATAAAGCAATAAATGTGCACTACAAATACAAAATAAATACCTCCACAGTACAGGCTAACTCCTCATGAAAGCAAGAGCATAAGGGTGGATCCTCTTCACGCCTTTCAGTCAAGTATGCATCAGCTTTTGTCGAAGTCCGTGAGATCTGGTTTCTCATTGCCTTGGTAACAATAATAAAGGAGTTCTGTGTTTCATGTGGTTGACTTGTGCCATTTAGAGATGCTGTAATAAAAGAAAGAGCATACTTGTGGTTTGGGTGGCAATGTCTTTGGATCACCACTGGAAAGAAGGTGATTGAGTGGCTTTGGTTTGTTTGCTTTATCTATTTGTTCAGTGGGACGCGCTGCTTAGCTTTTCCCTGACTGGACGCGGTATGCTAGGCATACACGTAGCCGGCACTTTACTATAGCTCAATATACTATATATATACTATAGCACTTTACTGAAGCACAATTAACCATACATTAACCTCAATTACATTTTTAGGCCTTGATTAGTATAAGTTCTCAAATCTGATTGCTCGAAAGGTGAGGATTAACTTTCAGCAGATCTAACAATAGTGTGGGCTACAAGTTTAATAAATGTCCTCATGATACTATGTTATCTTTTTATAGTAACGACTTATGAAAGTGATTATTCCACTTAACAGATTGACTAATGTGTGGAATTGTTCATACGGTGAAGTTTTCTGCGAGGATAAATTATATGAATTAAATGTCAACGCAAAAGGATAAAAATATACGAGGGGCGTTCAAGTCAAACCGGGACTTGTGATGACGTTTCTTGTAAATGAGCCGTAAAACTGATTGAAATTCAGAATACAGAAAGCTTAGTGCGATGTACGATGATGAGACTCTTAGCCGCAGTACTGTACGTGCGTGAATGACAATCCTGGCCTTGCTGGATCAGATCCCACTGCGGTCATCCCCGTCAACACTGAATGTGTGTGAGTGATTTCCACATGTTTGGCTCATTAAAGGAGTTCCTGGGAGGCCATCGTTTCAGAATTGAAGCAGTCAGTCTGATTATCAGACTTTCTCAGTATGCTTGCTAATATCCAAGCACTATTAAAACACAGGGATAAGTGCATTAGTGTAGCAGAAGATTATATATAGAGAAAAAAACATAGTTGTGTTATTCAGCACAGTCAGAATCCTGGATTTAATTGAATGCCAATTGTACAATGTGTATTTAATTTCCTTTAATAAATAAAAAATGAATTTTCATGTTGCTGTGAAATAATTGGAATAAACCTTTTCATTGTGCCAGTAATGGTATCACGTAATCCCATTGCTGATTCTTACATGAACAACATGACTTGTGTTTTCCTTCTTGCTCCCATTGTTCGGCGGCATGGAACAACTGCTTATTTTTGACTTTTGCATTGAAATGCTCAATAAACACTTATAAGTATGCATGTAAAGGAATATGGAGTATGTTTATATTGTACAATAATGTAGTATAAAAAAGGAGAATGTGCTTAATAGTTAATCAAAGTAATAAAATAAGTGATGAGTACAGTATTCTGTTCTTAAGCCACATAGTCCTGTCATGATGTGAGCTATTAAGTTATAAATGCGACCAGAAGTGAACCATGTCTCGCAGTGTGGTCATCTGTTTTCCGCTGCCTCTCACATCTGTCTCTCCGCTGTCTAATCGCAGGCTTTGTGCACCAGAGCAGCCTGAAAACACAGCGCATGCTGTACGCTGACAAGTCCTATTAACACGGCTTGTGTGTATGCATCGGGCTCTCTGTGCACATGTTTAGACAGGTGTGTTTTTACCCTGAGGGATGCTCATAATCTTCATATCTGTGTTTGCGCTCCCATTTTGTGGTGTGTGGCTTTGGGTTTGATCTGCCCTGGGATAAAAAAAAAAAGAAAAGAATGAGTAATCAGATGCTGATATATCCCCGGGAGGTGCTGTAATAATGGCGGTAATGGTAGTGTAATTTTTCTATTGTGTCAGTGTAGGCAATCTGTTATGCACACGACGGATTCAAGACTGAAGGTTAGGAAAATAAAGATCTTTGGAGGAGCAGAGACCCACCACTGAGATTTACATCGCTTTCAGTTAAGCGTCTGTTTTTTTACGTAATTGTGTATTCGTTTAATTACTTATTGGCTAAGCCCTGCAGTAGATTATATCGATTCTTTCCTCTGAACTATATATCTTATGCAAACTGCATAAGTTGTATAATAATTGAGATGATCAGGTCTGCTTTACATATACAGTTGTGGTAGCTCGAGGGCTAAGGCACTGAGTTACTGATCGGAAGATCGGCAGTTCGATCCCCAGCTCCACCAAGTTGCCACTGTTGGGCCCTTGAGCAAGGCCCCTAACCCTATCTGCTCCAGGGGCGCTGTATCATAGCTGACCCTGCGCTCTGACCCCAGTTACGTTGGGATATGCAAAGAAAGAATTTCACTTAACTAACTTAACTTGTATTGTTCAGAATGTACACTGAACTAACACATTTCTGAATTAGCTTATATAAAACACATTTTCTGAGAATCTTCTTGGCATCTTCTAAGTATACATTTTGTTTATCCTAATCAAAAATGGAGGTTGATCTGGAGGCTATGATCAGAACAACCAGAGAATACACCCTGGACGAGTTGCCACGGACCTGCACAGCCACAGCTAGGGTGTGCCAAGTAGGCGATGCAGTTGCCAAATAACCTATTTTGAGAGATGACAACACACACACACACACACAAAAAAAAAACATAGAGGAAACCCGGAGACATGTCGAGAACATGCAAAGGAGGCAAAGGTTCAGAGTCGTTCCTCAGTCTTAGAGTTTTCCTGTAAGTTATAATGTAGTTACTGAACAATACATGGCTGTTAATGAATAACGTGCTATAAAATGAATAACTGAATAAACAAAGTCCGTTCTCTGTCTTGTGCAGTATTTCCTACCTATTGTACAGACAACGATAACGAATAACTCACCGGCCATGCAGGTTGTATTTGTCTCCAGTGTTGAAATGGATAAAAGCAGGTTGTCATTGCCACCAGGGGGAGACATTTACTCACAGTGCAGCTTCATGCTGGAGGTCAGGATCGCAGTTGGATTTGCAGTGCTTGGGGCATGTTGAAAGAGACATTGATCTGTGTTTAGCTAGCTTTCTATTATATTGCGCAATAATTCAGAACAGGCATTGTTCTGCTTTCAAAAGGCAGAACATGATGTTTTTTCTAGCATCTGGCAGTTGTTTGTATTGGCATTTACAATGAAGCCTTGTGTGCTTTCAGGATGTGTTTTGTCGTATCTACAGTAAATATGTTTAAACCATGGCAATGACAATATTGAACGGCTTATCTAATACTGACTAATCATAACTAGGTTTCCACTAAATCTGTTTGCATTTGTAATAGAAAGTCATTTTACACTCTTTAGGAAAAACTGTGTTTTTAAAAGGTTTTGCATTTGTTCCTCTTAAGAAAGGTAAAGCATATGAAAAGGTTTTAGTAGTGGTGCTTCTTTTCATTGCACACATTTAACTGACGACCAGAATATTTAACTACACAGTATCATCATCAGATGACATTTATTTTTTACGGTTAAAGGGGTTCTCGGCAGTTTAGCATTTGGGGTTCTTCAGGGACTAGAAGATTAAGAGTTCAAATCTCATGTCCGTGCAAGAACCAGTTATTTTAGCAAGGCACTTAACCAACTATGCACTAAGATTGAATTGTTTTGATTGACAGATAAAGAAGACTTTGTCACTTATACATTACAGGGTAGTGAAATTCTACTCTTTGCACATCTCAGCCTGTTACGGGTCAGACATGACATCTGAGGTCAGACGTGACACATCGCCCAACAGTGGCAGCTTGGCAGTGCTAGTCTTGCAAAGAATCCCCAAACTTCTTTCTGGTAACCCAGAGTAATTTATAAGACAGAATATTTCTGTAGAAACTCTGATACAATCATAAATAAAGATTTCTGAGGCTGTTCCAGAGGCACTCATGCAACGTCCAAGGCATGACACTACCTCTACTGTGCTAGACCGATGAGCTCAAATGTTTTGGATCATAAGCAGATCTTTTCTTTCTCCATACTTTGGCCTTTAATCACATCGGTAGAGGTTAATCAATGTTCCAGAACAACTGATGTCAGACATGACACAGCTTGGCAGTGCTAGTCTTGTGAACCCCCAAACTTCTTTTCGGGAACCCGGAGTAATTTGTAAGACACAATATTTCTGTAGACTTTTAAATTTACTATTCTACTATCATGAGTTACATCATCACTAAAGATTTCTGAGGCTGTTCCAGAGGCACCCATGCAAAGACCAAGACATGACACACTACCTCCACTGTGCTTGACCGATGAGCTCAAATGTTTTGGATCATAAGCAGATCCTTTCTTTCTCCATACTTTGGCATTTTAATCACATTGGTAGAGGTTCATCTTTGTTCCAGAACATCTGGGGTCAGACATGACATAGTGATCTCTGCTCAAGGGCCCAACAGTGGCAGCTTGGCAGTGCTAGAACTTCTTTTCGGTAACCCAGAGCCTTAACAGTTGAGCCACAACAGGCCAGTCGTTTGGAATAAAAGTGACTAAAGCTTTGTAAAGGCAACATTTATGTGTTGATGACTTTAAGAGTCTGTTAGGTTTTGCTTTTACTCTTCTGCATCTGAGGTAATAATGTAGGCATGGTAGACTTAAACATTCCAAGTTCTCCCAGATTAATTCCTTTGTTACGGTTTAGGTCATTGTTTTGCTGCCAATTAGATTTACATGCATTCTCTGTCATTTATAAGACAAAATGTTGCTGTAGACTTTGAAATTTACTCTGCTACCATCATGAGTTACATCATCAATAGAGATTTTTGAGGCACTCATGCAAAGTCCAAGACATGACACTACAGTACCTCCACTGTGCTTGACTGATGAACTCAAATGTTTTGGATCATGAGCAGATCCTTTTGATCACTTTCGTCGAAGTTAATCATCGTTACAGAACATTTATACTGTAATTCATCTTTTGTGTTTCTTTGCAAATTCACACGCAGCTTTCAGATTCTTTTTGCTGATGAGTGTTTTGCATCTTGTGGCCTGTAGAGTTCTGCTCTCATACCTTCACCCCTGTCCTGTAGAAGATAATGTAGATACCAATTACTGTTGGTTTGGATTTCTTCACTATTCTCACAGTGTTTCTCTTATCAACTGCTGTAGTTTTAATTTGCCAAACTATTTGCTGTCTGGTTGTTATTACACCAGTGCTTTCTTTCTTTTCCAAGATGTTTTTTTTTAAACAGTTGGTTTGTCTATGCCATGTACTTGTGCAATGGATGTGAGAGATTCTCAGTTTAAATGGCTTACTTTCCTCCCATGGACAGCTCTCTGGTCTTCATTTTGGTTTAACCTTTTTTACAACAAACAACGAGCTATTAATTATTTAAGAAACCTATAAGGGCACACTTGGGCACCATTTGTTAGACACATGTCCCAAAGTTTTTTGACTAAAGTTAAGTTGTTTAACACATCTAATTGAAAATGTTGGGAACAAAATCTGGAATGAAATGATAATTTCATCTTAAACCCAAAGCTCTTCAGTGCTCTACAGTAGCATTATATACTGTAAAGAGTTGTCCTTTCTGTTCCAATACCTTCAGAGGTGATTGAATGATATTTAGCACGTTTTGTATTTGGTGTTATTATGCATGTCTAAGAAGGAATGCACACCCTCTGGGCTCTTCACTCACCAGAGCTGGGGCCATCACCACAGGATGTGTTTCAGGCCACCGCATTCACTTATAGCCTTCAGTCATGCACACACACACACATACCCCAGTGTCTCAGTGTCTCACGGTGAAGTGCTCCACTGCAGTCCAGAGTGACTCTTCTCTGTTCAGGCATGCCTCCTCGTACAACCCTGCACCAGGTTACATTGAGGGAGGTATAAATAAGTCTTAACATTTAAAGTAACTCTTGGCTGATTTCTGAGAAAGTCTTAAAAGATGATCGAATTTAGGAGTCCATTAGTTTTAGAGATTCACAAAGCATTTCAGCTCATACACCTGTAACGATACGGTTCATTTATACTTCTTTATTAAAGCAGGTTTGGGTTTCTGCATCACGCGGTACATTGTCTCCTCACCTCTTAAGAGCAGAAACGAATACCTACCGTAAATAGTTTAACTCCACTATGGACTGGACAGTTACAAAATAACAGATTTTCAAACCACTGCACTGTTGGTGTAACTTATGGCAGGATTCAGCGTACAGTATATAGGAGCTAAACATGTCTGGATATAGGACCTTGTCGAATAAAGGTGAGGGAGCCTCACTTTATATACACTGTGTGTATTTTTAAAAAGAGATATACTGTAGATTGTAAAGATCAGCAGAACGAAAGGGCATCCTGTGCTCCTGCTTCTCGTTGCTCAACACTCTCGCTGCGAAAAGAAAAACGGAAATCAGGTTTAGGATGTAGAGTTGAGTGTTATAAATAATTAAGACATTGTTATTATATGATGTCATATGAGGAAGAGTGCAGTTATACTTTAAGCAGTAATGCTTTAAATCAGCCCTAGCTAATCGTAGTCATGCTTTCTGATATTCGGTATTGAATAGTGCGATATTGCTTTTACGGACAAGAGATTTATTTGGAGAAATTGACATTGTAGACATAACCAAATGTTTAGTTAGTTTTTTCTGCTCTAATAGAAATAGACACAAAGAAGCCATAATTACTGATGGACCATTATCTAGCTGGCTAGCTTTCTGTTTTTTTTGGCCACATGCATCCCTTCACTCCCAGAAGTTTTGGGATTCTCACGCATATTTATAGCAGCTCCATGACGCCCACACATCAAATATGATATCCCAGAAATTCAGTGAGCAAGAGAGTTGGACTTTGTCAATCCAGGGTCCGGGTTCGATTCCTGGCCAGGTTCAATTCCCGCCTCTACAGTATGTGAATGGAGTGTGCATGTTCTCCTCGTGCTTGGTGGGTTTCCTCCGGGTACTCCGGTTTCCTCCCACAGTCCAAAGACATGTAGATTAGGCTAATTGGTGTTCCCAAATTGCCCATAGTGCATGAATGAGGGTGTGTGTATGTGTGTGTGCCCTGCGATGGATTGGCACCATTTCCAGGGTGTACCCTGCCTTGTGTCCTAAGTCTCCTTGGATAGGCTTCAGGCCCCTGCAACCCTGTACACAGAATTAAGTGGTATAGATGATGAAAGCATGAGTAAGATAATATAACACAACATAACATAATATATCGTAGTGTCCATGGGGAGATCTCCCTACACTGATTTTTGCGAGGTGGGGTGTCTGTGTACATTCCAGTTAAAGGTCTAATTAGAGTATTTTAGCCATTATAATAATAATTTTTTTTAAAAATAAACTTATATAGGTCTCATGATTGAGCAGTATAGAGTAACATAGATTGACGTATATATATATATACAAAATTGCCAATATGATGAACTGAATTTTAGTTCATTTTAACCAACTACCCAAACATGACTGAGCAAAATAAAATGGGCAAAGAAATGGCACAGATACGCATGATCATGTGTTTTTATTGGTGTTTTTGGTTGTTTCTATGACCAAAAAGAAAAAATTATATGCACATTTTGGAAGTTCTACATTTTTGCGACATTATTCCCATATTCTGGTAGCAGTAAAATTTACACATTATAAAAGTAACAATACCTTTAGTTCTACCTGACATACACAAAAACCCAAATACACAGTTTGAAGTCTGAAGCCTTCCCGTTAACACGCACTGGCAAGGCTTCTATATAAGCAGATCTATTTTTTTTTATCTATCTTCATTGACGGATCTGTGCCACTTGGGTTTTAAAGGTTAAAGGTGCAGCCAATGAAACTGGCTTTGCTTGTTGCTTTACCTTTTACCTTTTCATATATTTCCTATATTTAATTTCCTATAATTATGTATAAAAAATTATTAATTCGGAAAAAGAATGCCACTAACACTGCTTTTGGAATCATTTCATTTGACAAACATGGAAGAGTTGAGTGATACACAGAATGAAGTTACATTTATAGTAAATACAAGCAGACTTGGAACACCGCTGCAATCCTGATCACCGGTCCAATCAGATAAGTGAAGTGTAACTAACTGTTGGAAAATTAATAATTTACCTTTTTAGATTTTTTTTGTTTTGCAGATTGCCTGTATTTATGGATAATGGCCCAATTCTTTCTGTCACTTCCTGGACTCACATTTCTTTAAAACAAAACAGATTTGCACGTGCTTACGGTTTAGATTTCAGCGAAAGCATTTTGGCACATATTCAGAGAATGTAGATCAGCATCTGTTATCAGCACATCATCGGAAAAAGGATTAACAGAAAAAATTTGCAGGTGTTCCAGATGTAGTTTACCATAAACTGGGGTTATTCTCATGATGAAAAGAAGTAAACACATCAACCTACTGTAGTTCCTAGTAGTGTTGCATGGTATACTGGTAATATTAAAGTATTGTATTGCTAGAATTTCGAAAACGGTACTATACCAGCATTGTGAAATAATCGATTAGCATCTGGCTAATCAGGATTTATGTTTTTAAGCTCAGTGCTGACAGTGGAGATGTGTGCGACGTAGCGGGACATAAAAATTTTATCCTTGAGACAAAACCAGATGTGACTAGACCTGTATCATAGCTTATTTTTACAGCCTCAGGTGAATGCATCAGACAGGACAGACATGGAAAAAAAGGATTCATGGTTTCCCATTGATCTGTATTACTTTAAAATTAAAAAATTTGTAAAAATTTACAAAATAAAAAAAAAACGGATGGGGTTTGCAATATGACTCCCAGGAACAATTACACATGATTACACATATAACCTTATTGTGCCTCATAAAACCCAGAGTTAGTGATTGCAACTACAGCAAGCTGCTGTAAAAAAAAAAAAAAAAAAAAAAAAGTGTTTTTATTTCTAAAACTTTACTTTTTTCATTTAGCAGAAATGAAATAACAAATTGTATGATTCCACTATAATATGCTACCTTCTTCTTATCAAATACAGAACTTTAATTTGAAAATAATCTGATACTATGACATGACCAAGTCCTAGATTTTGATATATCTAATTAGTCTTATCAGGGAATTCTTTGAAAAGTATCAAAATTTAAGACTGTATTGCTATAAATAAAGAGAAATGATGCTATCATGACAACACTGAATGAAAAACAAGAAATGATGCTATCATGACAACACTGGTCCCTATGCGTCTGTTCTACCAGGTCATCTCTGCCAGTAGTGCTTAGCATCTCAATGTCCCCCATCTAGCTGCTCGCCCCTGCAGGGGGGCAGACAAAAAGCCCTGGACAAAAGGCAGCTGGCCTCAGGGAGACATGCCCTGCATGCCATGCTATTGTTAGCATTTCTATTGAACGGTTAAATGCAGGATCTTTGTGTCCCCCCCTCCCCGAGACAGGACTCCTCCTTTTTATACCTCCTCCTGTTCTCTTACTGTACAAACATTGAGACCTTTGACCTGAAACAGTGAAGGAGATCTTCAGAAACAGGATCACTCAGATAAACACGTGTGAGATGCCGAACTTTCTGTGTGTAACAGTAACCAGAGTCTGTCATAAGAGCCTGGGAACTGTCCATGTATGTTCATAGCTCAGAAGCTCAACAAGGCATTTGCATCACGCGTTTACCGTTGCGTAAGAAAATACTCAGAATTTTAAGGTTTTAATGTGTGCGTTTAAAAAGAAAAAAGAAAACCCTCCACACCTTGGGCAGTTACACCAGTGGTTAGATACAAGATGATACTGGATGATCATTTGTTCATTTTCAGGCTTTTTTCTTATCAAGCACCAATTAACACCGAGACATAATCATAGGCTCTCAATGATATAATATGAGTGATAGAGATAAAAAAAAGGTTTGGGGTTGTTATATCTTGCTTATCTTTCTTTTTACTGCTTGACTTGTTTAAATGTGATGTAATGAGGCTAAACGAACATTAAAAGCAACTTTTAGCACAACCTCTCAATTTGGCGTGCGCTTAATAAATATATGCAGGTTGATATACTGTGTAGACTCACTGAAGATCCCCTGCTGCTGTTGATGGTTGCACATGAATACTCCAAAGATTAACATAATTTCCCCCAATCCTACCCATCCTTCATCAGTTAATAATCTCGCATTGATGCTGTAGACCTGATCATAAAGATGGTCCTGTGCTTTATTCCAGGTTCCCAAATGTTCTTCCCATGATTCATCAAATAATGTAACATCTTATTTTTGCATCACTCCCGAACATTTGTAACATGCATTCATGATAGCTACAGTTTATTTATCTGTAAAAAAATATATTTGTCCTCAAACTAAGCCCTAATTTTTTCCACAAGTATCTCGTCCAACCTTCTGAGATCTGATGAACAAGTGGACACATTGTGTGCACATTTTGCAAGTGACATGTTCTGTTTCACCTTTGATCTGTTACTATCCCAATGTGCTTGTTTATGGGCAGCCTGTAAATTGCTAAGATCTTCCTGATGTTCTGAAGTTTGAGGAATGTTCCAGGCTTTCAGAAGTTTTGTTTTGGGTGTGTATCGCCCTGGCACTTCTAATGAAGCATAATCTTCACTTTACTGCCGGAGTTCCTGGCGCATTCGGATGTACAGTAATGTGGCCTTTTAGTTAAAGGCTGAAGCTGTGGTGGTCGAGGTATGAAGAGAAGGGGGGAAAACTCGACCTTTTACATCAACAGCTTGATCTTGATGTGTGGAAATTGCTTTAGAACAATAGCTTTTTTTTCAAAAGGAAGAAAAAATGTTTTTTTTTTTTACCTGATCACGTGTAGAGTTTAGGAAGTTGTGACGGTATATCTGCTGTGTTGCATTCCTCTGGGACCTCTTTAGTTCTTACACCTGATTGCTTGAGTGCTAGAAATAATACATTTCACATATGAACAACTGCCCGGTTGCGTCCGGGTCACCAGGTCTATGGTTTCCTAATGGTTTAGTAAAGCAAAATTCAGTGGAGTTTCACCCCATGCACAGACTTTTCTCTGATTGCAGCTAATTACCAGGCCTAGGGATGTTGTTTTTGCTGAGTGCTCAGACAGGCTGGGTCACACATTCTGGAGGAGTAACATAAAGACCTTTAGCTGACGGTTTCCTTTGCTATAACATATGGAAACATGATCTGCGACACAGACATTATAGAACTTATTAAACTTTTTTTTTTTTTTTAAACGAAGGATTTGTAGTGTACAGTTGAAAGCTGGACTAAAAGCATTAAATACATTTCTGGATATTTGTGTAGATTTAAAACACTTCTGAGACACTGAGTCAGGAAAAACCTTCACTATTTTTTTGAACATTTTTATGAATTTTTTAATTGTAAAGTAATACAGATCAATGGGAAACCATGAATCCTTTTTTTCCCATGTTTGTCCTGTCTGATTCATTCACCTGAGGCTGTAAAAATAAGCTACTGTATGATACAGGTCTAGTCACATCTGGTTTTGTCTTAAGGATAACATGGAAGCTTCAGATACAGTGACATCAGAAGCACAACATCCAGAGTTATTATTACCTACGGTATGTTTGAACAAGTTTACTACATGCAGCCTGCGAACCCAGCAAATCAGTAAGTGCAGAATGGTGTGCAGTAAAAACTATGCATTTCCTTAATGTTATCACTTCACTCACTTGTACCTGTGTTGCAGTCTTAGTGTCAGTGTCACCTTGCTATCATTTCCTAACTGTAGCCCAAGATTGTGGCGTGGGGTTTAGCTTCATGAAAGAAATACTTTCCAATAATGTCCCAGGAGAAAGTGTTTTATTCTGACACAAGGTTAAAAAAGAACACAGGCTCTGTCATTTATTTTCTCAATTTGCTAATTACTTGAAGGGATTTTAAACACATAAGCTTTTCAGAGTAAAACAGAGGCTGCTGTATTCTAACCTTAGAGCAAATGATTCAACCTCTACAGTATCCTTGCTCTGTAAAAAAAAAAAAAAAAACCTCTCTAATTTTCTTAAGGTGTTTGTTGCTTAGTCTGAATTTGTCTGAGCCATCATTCATACCCCTCATGTAATTATCAGTTATAACCCAGGTTGGAGCTCTGTACAGGATGCTGGGGTATGCAAAAGCACAGCATCATTACAGAAATTAAAGAGTACATTGCGGCTCGGTGTAATTGCTGCACATTTCTAGTTTGCCCGAGGGATATAATGGGACTTAATCCAAACTTATATCACATGATTTTCATGCCTCCGCTGTAGTCTTCAAACTTGTCGATTCTATCTATTGGTGAGAATTTGGGCTACTGTTCAAATCGGAGCTTATACAGTACAATCCTTCATACCTAGAGGCAATTTAGAACACTCAGTCCATTACTGGGGTGTTTTTCAGGACAGTGTTAGGAAACCATGGAGAACATAAAGAAAACTAACCCAGAAAACATGAAAAAAAAACATTTTGGACTCGACAACAGTAACTCGAGCTCAAGATCAAACCAGCTGTGAAGCAGCAACTATATGGGTTGGCCTACAAAAAATGCTAAAAAAATGTTATGCATTTGCAGCTGCTCAAAAGCAGTGGCATACAGTAAATGAGGGTATACAACAAGGATTAGGCATACTGTACTTGTGTAAGAAAAAATGCCTGGCTGCAGTCAATATGACAATAACTCATACATGTCTCAGATTCTCAGTCATCCAGGTGAGGTTGAGTCTCGACGTTAAGTCATGTCAACTGGACTTCTTTCTTGTTGGGTAGATACTGTACATTTCACTATTCATTCAAGTAGCTTCTTGGATCCAGTTGACATGACTTCCAGTTAACCTTCTGAAGTAGATTCTTGGATGAGTATTGCTTTAACAGGGTCTTACTTGTTGGTTAATTTGTAGAACTTGTATAGTTAGTTTGGAATTCCCTGATAACAGGAGGCAGCTTGATTTATGACTTAGGTCAAACAATAAAAGCAAACATAATTGATGTTATCTTCTATGATAACATAATGAAAATAAATGGAAGGACATACAGTAATGGAAGTTTCCTGTGCAGAGGACCATTAGGGAATATCATATTGACCCCCTGGTAAAGTTCTCACCCACCCACCCTACACAAAAATCCTCTACGATACAGGCTTAACATGTTCTGACATATTCACCGTTATTATCTTTTTACCAGCTCTGATACCATAACATTTAAAAATCCAATGATCATGCCAGAATCTTTTATTTATTCCATGTAAGTCTGCCAAGAGGCTTTCTGGCTCATAGAACCTTTTCAGCACTTAAAGCTCTAAAAAAAAAAAAGGCATGCAAAAAGAAAGGAAGGAAAAGAGTTTGGGGGTTAGATGTGGAAGACGCACATGCATCGGAAACGCCCAGTCTTTAGCACAGGAAGCTGCAGCTACAGTATGCCTGAACTTGACCATTAAACACACCAGAGAACGGCGTGTCCCAGTGACTGGACCCAAACAAGAGTGAACTGTGGGAAAGAGGTGGAGTGCTTGCTGAGAAAGGTCACAGAGAACAGGTCCTGTGAGGGACTCAACATATAGAGCATGGGGATTCCCATCCTTGGACATACCCGTGCCATGGAGTGATTTGTTCCATTTTCGCTCAAAGAACAAACCCTTTGTGAGTTGAGGTTATGAATGGTGGCGACTGTGTTATGGTTCATAAATTTCTCTTCCCGGGATAATGTGCGAGTAATACTTTTTTAAGCCCTCGGTCATGGTGAAGCTAATTGGATGTCCTGCTGCATTTTTGGTCCTAAGCACTCGTGTTTAATACTACTACTACTACTACTAATAATAATAATAATAATATGCATGTTGGCAGATAATTATGTAAATTGTACAATCGAGTGAATATTATTATTTGATTACTTAAATGGTTAACCAGACAAAACCGTACCAGCTGTTGCAGCAACATGGTACTGGGATTTTTATTACATTTTATTTCCTCCATAAGGTTCAAAGCAGGTTTTATACAATGGACTCTATTAAAAAATCTAAATCTGTAAAACATTTTTTTTCAAATTGCTGTATCCCTATGTAAGTACCGTTGGCATATTTTCCGTAACTTTAACCGTTGCCCTTCCCTCAATAGCCATTTGTTATCCTGCTTGAGACCCACTAGTGTTTTTGACTGGCTCTGGCATGAGGGATAAATGCTGTTTAACATTTGTTCATGTCATTCCCATATTATTCCCCTTGGACTCCCTACTTTTTTTTTTTAACCATGTTTCCTGGCTAGATGCTTGTGAAGAGGATGGCTAAAAATCGCAGTTGCTCCTTGAGAGCCCAAGGCGGGTCAAGTATCTTGTGCGTAGGTTTTCTCCACATAGTCACATTTCTCATTGTTTCTTCCTCTAGCTTAGTTTCAAATACAGTGGGTGATACAGGAGTCAAAGGCTTCTAGTGTTCTCCACCTTTTTTTTTTACAGTTCTACTCAGCATGATTGCTTCTAAACCAGATTCCGGCTACTTTTTGTGTGTATACTGTATGCTTAATAGGTTGATAGATTGTAGAGGATTAAAAATGAGATAAAATGACTTCCACTATCCACATATTAAGTAGGTACTATAAATGCCGGACTTTATGAGGGTAATATGTACACTACCGTTCAAAAGTTTTAGAACACTTTCTAACCCCATGATGGTTCCTGATTTTTATTTCTTTCTACATTGTAAAGGAATGCTGAAGGCGTCCAAAAAATGCATTAATCTC
>JAQQZT010000036.1:25119480-25141036 GCA_030068275.1 Clarias platycephalus | reverse complement strand
AACCCAGAAAAATGACCCAACAGCGGCAACCCAGCGTTTGGGTAGAAAAAACAACCCAGCGTTTTTTAGAGTGTAATTATGCAGTGGATGTGTTATATTGTAAATTAGTCCGAGCCGAGCCTATAAACATTCCTTTTGTTGAAATGAGCAAAATAGGTCTAATTATTCCAATTATGCTGTATTAATAAAACCCAATTAGCCGTAGCGTAACAAATGACAGCTCTTTAACAAAATACTTTGTACTCCTCTCTATTACAAATAGTTTTTATTGTTTTTTTTATTAGTTTTTTTACTCCATAGAGCTGGGTTGCTATTTTAGAAAAGACTGTGTTGGCAGATTTGATGTAATATCTCCCTTGAGGTTACTCACTGATCCTCTGAAGAGAAATAAAAGTTGTATGTTATTGCCCCGGCAAATGAAAAACAAATCTCTGACATCAAGGATAAACATTATTTCCTATTAAGGAAGAGCATTGTCCCTTAAACGTTCGAGTGCAGTTTTTAAATTTTTTTGATGCACATATTCAATATAAAAAATATATTTTTGGTGCACATATTAAACAAAGGGTAGAACAATTACAAGGGAGATGGCATGGTGGCTTATTAGTTAGCACCTCCAGGGTACGAGTTCGATTTCCACCATTCCCATCGATTGTGTGCGTGGAGTTTGCATGTTCCCCTCATGCTTGGTGGGTTTCCTTTGGTTTCCTTCCACAGTCCAAAGACATGCAGGTTAGGCTAATTGGTATAGTGTGTGAAGGAGCGTGTGGGTGTGTGTGCCTGACGAAGGATTGGCACCGCATCCAGGGTGTACCCCGCCTTATGCCCTAAGTCTGGGATAGGTTCCAGGCCCACAGATGCACAGGATAAAGCAGTATAGATGAGGCGATTATGAGACAATTACTAGGGGAATTTTATAATTTTTCTCCTGGATATGAAATTGCATTGCACTAAATATTAATAAAAATACAACAATAATACAATGTACTACTATATAGGTAGTGTTTGGGCATGGAGGATAGAAAGGGGTGGGATTAGGGTCAGGTTGGGGTTGGGGCGTTCTGAGTACTGTTCCATGTAAAATCTGTTTAATCCCAAATTAACCCTGACGACTACCTCTTAAAGGAAAAAAAACGCTAATGTTGGATGAAAGCTGTGCAGGGATTCTGCTATATGTAACCATGCAAATTAGTCCCTACCAACTTTCAATCATTATTAGTCTTTGGAGTTCATTCCTTTAAGGTGTGATCCAACAGTCTAACAACACACTTTTCTAACCAAGTCCTCCCCTACAAACCAAATGTAAACCTCAGTTATTTTCCTATTTTCTATTATATGGTGTCAATCATGTTTAATTAACCTTTTTTCCACTTGTTTCCTTTAGCAGCGGATAGAGGTGTGTCACTCTCACAGCTGATTGGTTTCCCTCTTCCTGATGGTGTCACCAAGAGTTACGACCCAGACCCTGGCTTCGTGTTTGATACGAACTCCAAGACTGGTCAGCTGGCTCGTGCACACTTGCCCGCGTCGTTTTACCGTGACTTCTCCCTCATGTTCAACCTAAAACCAACTTCCACCAAACCTGGAGTCATCTTCTCAATCACTGACACACAACAAAAAATCATGTACGTGGGGGTGAAACTTACAGCCACGAAGGACGGAAAGCAGAATATTGCTTTGTTCTACACTGAGCCGGACTCCCAGGCGTCCTACGAGGCCGCAAGCTTCACTGTTCCCTCCCTTTTCAACTACTGGAATCGTTTCTCTATCAGTGTCTTGGATGATCAAGTCACCCTGTACCCCAGTTGTGATTCAGAGCCACAGACGAAGCCGTTCGAGCGCTCCCCAGATGAAATGGAGCTGGAACCAGGGGCTGGGCTCTTTGTGGGTCAAGCTGGAGGTGCTGATGATGACAAGTTCGTGGTAAGTTTGGCCTTGGTGCCAATTTAACCATGTGTCTGAGGTAGTCTGGTCCTGGGTACCTCTTAAACAGTAATGTGTTTTGAAAAAAAGGATGTAAAATGATCAGAAACCAATGTGCCTTCCCCTACACAAGTTTGATTTGATTGAGTCGTTAGTTTGATTTTGCAAAAACCTGAATTTCCTCTAAAACCTGTAGTCTAACGATAGGGGATCCAGGAGCTGCTGAGTAGTGCAAAAGAAAAGTGTTTGCCCCATCTCTGGAAGATCACAAGTTAAAATCCTGATAATGCCAAAGCCGTCTGTGGTAAGGAGTCCAAAAGTGCAAACTTGGCTGAGCCCTCTGGCTGGGAGGGATGTCATTACTCTCTCTCTCCTGTCAATCACAGCAACACTATCCAGGCAGGAGCTCATAAATGTGGTGGAAGGCACTTGGCTCTTTTCCCAGAGAGTGTTCCAGTGAGGAAATTTACAGCAGATACCCCCTTCTTTCCATATCTTATCCTAGAACTGACCATGGCATCTTCTAATCTTTTTGAACATGTGAAAGATGTTGTCTCGTTGTGATTTAGAGTGTTAATATGCATCTAATTTAAAGGTTAACTTGTGTAATCAGTGTATAAATGCTGCAGCATCTCTTCTCTGACATTCTCTACAGTAAAATGTGGTTATAAGCCAGTACACTGTCGGCTTTGTTTTGAGTTAAACACTCCGCTCCAAAACAAGGAAATACAGATCTAATAGAGTCAGCCTACAAATGGCCCTTTGATGGTTTGGATCTGACTAATACTTCCTGAACATTTGATGAGAACTGCAGACATTAAGCCAAATGGGATATCCAATCTGAGATAGTGTGTGCAAGCAGCTTTTTTTTCTGTGGGTTACCCTAACTAATTCCCGAAATGCTTGATTCCATTAGTAGTTTCATCAAAATTTACCAAAAATCATGGAAAGTCTAAAATAAAATTTTTAGTGATAATGTGATATTGACTCATGAGGTAACTTTGAATGTACCCAAATGAGGATGGGTTTCCTATTGAGTCTGGTTCTTCTCAAGGTTTCTTTCTACTGCTTTCTCAGGGAGTTTTTCTTTGCCACTGTCGCCGTCGTCCTCGCCTTGCTTATCAGGGACAGTCTTATCATTTTGATTCATACACATTCACATTTCATACAAACTTAAATAATTTCTTTTGATTGTGTAAAGCTGCTTTGCGACAATGTCAATTGTTAAAAGTGCTACAGTATACAAATTAAATAGAATAAAAAATTTTCCTGTTAGGAAAAGGTTGGTGTTTCAGATGGGCCTGCATCAAAGGAGATTGCAATTATTAATAAAAATCGACAAAAAAAAACAGCTCATGCCTTATAGAAACACAGAAGAATACTACTGAACCATCAACTTCACAGAAAAACGGAAATCGTTTAGTTACATCATAAAATCAATCAACACAGCTTAAGAGCATTGATACACACACAATGTGACAAGAACTCACAGAATTAGGACTAAACACCTGTAGACCATAAGAAAACCACTTGTTATTGAGACTAATCAGAAAATAAAGGCTGCAAATTGATGGGGAGAATGAAGATTGGACCTTGGAACAATGGAAAAAGGTCGTGTTGTCTAATAAGTCCAGATTGACCTTTTCCAGAGTGATGGGTGTGAAGTACTGTAAGAAGGGAGGCACATGAAGCGATGCCCTCATCATGCATAGTGCTCACTGTACAACCCTCTGGAGGCAGTGCTATGATCCTGGGTTGATGATTCAGTTGGTCATGTATAGGCTCAGCAATAAAATTCATAAAGTCAGCTGATGACCTGAATGTACTGTTATCCTATCAGTGGAGATTTTTTTCATTGTTGGCACAAAGACTCAAATTGAGGAAGAGTGCTCCTGGAAGTAGGAGAAAACATTTTCACATGGAGTCAAATGGAGTCAATTTTTTAAGTCGCTCTGGATAAAAGTCGGCCGAAATGCCTAAATGTAAACGTCTGTGCATTTTTATTTTTTTGTGGGTTTTTTTTGGCCATGCAGTGTCTTTCTATGCAAAAAATCTTATCCAAGTTACTTGTACCTGTTATGCATTAACAAGTGAAAAAATGTTGACTGAGACTAGATGAATTTTTTCATATAAATAAAATAATTTAAATAAATTCCATTTAACAATTGAATAGTGCCATAAACATGGAGTCACCCCCAGATTTAAGTTTTAAAACCCGTCCACTTACCCGTCCTTATGGAACACATTATGTGGTGAGCTAAGATAACTGTAACTGTCATTGTAATAGTCATTGTAAATGGACTTATTGTGTATCTTTATAACTGTGCACTACTTAGGCATTCTTAAACATGGACTCCAAGTATTTAAGTGACTCTGCAAATCCTTCTTTATCTTTGTAAGGGAATGAGACCACACTAAGGCTGCATGGTTATCAGACCCCTAGCTATTATCCATGGCAGCGCTGCCTGTCCTGCTGTCTGCCCATAACCATAGTGAGGCGCCCGGAGCAGCAGGAATGCTCCACTTTCAGGGCTGGACTAAGGAATCACAATAGGCATTCATGAGCAGATGGGAGGGATGCGCTTCAACACGATTCCTCTGATCTTACCCTGTTTCATGTGGTCTGGGGAGGCCTTTTAGTGTGACATCAGCAATGTCTTTGTAATGAGTCAGCCATTATAATTACGAGCTTCATTAGACTAGATATGATTATCATCTTTTTGCTCTCATTAGGGCTGCGTGCTGATCGACAGATCTGTGGGTTTGACTAAAGCTAAGACTGTGGGATTTTCAGCAAGGGTCGCTGTTTGCACCACAAAAGGTCAATTTAAGTGTCATAAAGACCCTTTGACTGCATTCTTGAAAAAAAACCTTTGACCTCACCCCTGGTCATGTGAGAAGTGAGAGGGAAATCTGGATACTTATGAAGATAAATCTCAGTTAATGTTATTTGGAAAAGCTGTGTTGCTCAGGAAATAGTAGTCTGAATGGCATTATATTCAGGGGACTATAATGGTAATGGCCTTAAAGGACAACAATAAACGGGTATGATCCTTTAAAGTGAGTGACATCAGAACAAATGAGAAAATCAGAGGGAATCGGATATAAATTGTTGCTCATTTATGTGAATGTTTGTCTTTCAGGGTATTATTGGAGATCTGAAGGTAGTTGGAGACCCTCGTGCAGCTGAACGGTATTGTGAGGAAGAAGAGGACGATTCCGATGGGGTACGTCCCAAAC
Source organism: Clarias platycephalus (assembly GCA_030068275.1). Lineage (NCBI taxonomy): Eukaryota > Metazoa > Chordata > Actinopteri > Siluriformes > Clariidae > Clarias > Clarias platycephalus. Next base: position 25,135,873 of record JAQQZT010000036.1, on the reverse strand, counting down.
TTCGATGAGCACAAAAGACGCATACTCACATCCTGACTCACTTTATGGGAGATTTCACTTTGCCTCAGAATAAATCATGTTCTCAGTGGAATTTAAAGGGGATTTCTTTTTCGTTTTTTGGACTATAACCAGACTTTATTTGTGGTTGGGAAAGCAGCCTGATGTGTCAGGTCATGAACAATATATTTTACAATATATATATATGATGTGTGTGTGTGTGTGTGTGTGTGTGTGTGTGTGTGTAAGGAACATTATAGCCCCGAATAGCTTTCTGATCTAGTGTCTATCATTACTGCCACCTCCCCATATATAGATATAGAATATTATTGAGAAATATATGATCAGATGGCACATCTACAGGCAAATGCAGAGACAACCTTTATTTTGTATTCAGGGTTAGAGATTCTATTTCCAAAGTTAAATAAGTGATGCAGCACTTTCCATATTCTATTGTGGAAAGTGTGGATTTCATATCTATCATAGGACCCAAAAGGGAGCACATTAAAGAACACACACACACACACAAAGAATAAATTGTTGTTGCTGTGTACTTTTTTTTTAAAACTTATTTATTCTCTAATATGAGTTATATATACAATGTAGAGGTATTTTATACATGTTTTGGGGTTTCATGTGCTTGTACACTGATAGATATCAGCCTATGGCTGGTAGTGCAGAGAATCCGCTCATATTTTAAAGAGAATGCTTTGCATGCAGTCCTGTTTCCAGACAATGAAGCCTTAAACACCAGTGAAAAAGATCCATGCAGACACATGCAGAACTTCTGTCTTTTTGAGAAACATCAAGATAATAAGATACAACTGATAAAATTTAGGAGTTAAGAAGATTAAATAATTCTCTCTCTCTCTCTCTCTCTCTCTCTCTCTCTCTCTCTCTCTCTCTCTCTTTCAGGCCTCGGGTGATTATGGAAGTGGTGATTATGAAAACAAGCCAACAGTCTCGGTATTGTCTACTCTTGTTGTTTAATTTTGCTCAATGTGTTATATTGGTGCAACCTCAAACTTTTACAATCAGCTTATATGCTTATACCAGTATACAATTTTCCACACATAAAACCTGGTCAAATCGCGGTGCGGTGTGGTTTCTGTCTATTTGTGTGTTTATGTGTGTGCCATATGAGTTTTGGCCAGACTGCGGTTTTGCATACTCTTATCTCCTGGAGGAAATCCCAGTCAAACACTGACATCTGGGGCCAAGTCTGAGACAAAATAACATCCTGTGCCTTCCTGTTCCATATACACTGGTCCATATTAAGGTTAAAAAAAAAAAAGAAAAACCGTCTGATATAGTCAATGCTTCTGCCTGAGCATGCCATGCCAGCCCCAATTACAGAGGAAGAGAAAACCAGGTGTCTCCACTGGACTGAAGACACAGGTCTCTTTGCTCGGCCTGTGTGCGTTTTTACTTAACGCGCTGTTTTTTCCATTAGTGTAAGAGAATAATACGCTCTGAGTGGGGGGATGTTTGGCTTCTGTGCTCCTAAAACTAAACAGGTCTTGTTGTATCAAAGTCCAGTCCAGTAGCGAAGCTTGTGTTGCATCACAGCGACTTTTCCTTTCATTGACAAGTATTTATTAGGTCTATAAAAAAAAAAAACAGCCTTAAATTTTCTCAACAGCTGTTAGGAAACACCGAGTCAGCGGCTTCATTCTTCCCCAATCCTCCTACAGCATGCAACGGGTTTAAACAAGCTCCTGAGGAAAAGCAAGAAGGTACCGCCGAGCGAAATTTCCATTGTGCTGCAGTGGAATTTGCTCCTGATTGATGGTCTGTTCCCTCGAGGGCATTTTCTCTGCTTGTTTCACAGTGGATTAAGATGTATGATGGCTCACAGTGTGAAGCATTTCTGGAATAAAGACTCCTAAAGCGCGTGATCTCTTATAGCTATTTAAGCGTGAGTCTGCCATCTGTGATTTAAACATATCTTGTAGGATTTCTTTATTTCCGCTATCAAAACGCTTCGAGCACGAGTCTGTTCTCTTTAAGGTAACGCTTTCAGCTTGCGGTATGATTTCCAGAGTCGCGAGTAAAGTATGGTTTACTGGCGCGTGCAGGTCATGCCAGTCACAGGTTGTGCTTCTTTTCAGTTTGGGTAAGTCACTAAGTTGGTAAGCTTGTGCTTCGACTCGTCCCTCAGAGACAAATGGATCCATAGAACTAAAGTCCTTTGCCTTATTATAACAAAATTCCAGTCTTTTGCAACAATAACAGGAATGCATGCTGACAAAAGAGAGCAATCCCCCCCCACCCCCCGCAGAGCAGGATTAACTTTGCAATTCATACTGTATCCTCCTTTACTGTCATGTACCCAGCGCAGGTTAGCGATTCAGGAGAGGAGCAGCGCCCTATGTCATCTCTGTCTTGTAGCAGTCAGGAGTAACCTCCCACACATGAAACAGTGGCTGTAATGGCAGATGTTGCAGCAGCTTATTTTCCTCCAGATACTTCGAGCTGCTGTCAGATTGAAGTACGATGCCCCGGGCGCCGTTTCTCATCCGGCTCACTCTTTACGGGATAAAACACACACTGTTAGTAGCCCCTAAACACCATTTCGTCCTATTTCTATGCCCCAGTGGGAGCTGACTCTCATTTCAGAGTGTCAAGCTTAAAATAAGGTTGCGCTGTCACGGTTCATGTGAGCGAGAAAATCTGTAGGGAAACATGAATAGTACGAATAGTAAGACATTTCAGGAAACAAGACATCGTATATAATCATAAGCTGTATAAAGGTAACTACTGTATATTAAATTGAATATTACGCCACGCGTTTCTGTTGGATTAGTCAGAAGCTTGTAGACCTGAAGCTTATTCACGGGGACACGAATCTTTACATAATGCTAATAATAATATGATTTCTGTATTTACTAATAGTCGTATTTTAAACCACGTATAATGTACGGAAGGCGGCATGAAGGGTCAGTGGTTAGCGCTAATAGCACTATTAGGTCTGTGTTCATGGAGTTTGCATGTTCTCCCCGTGCTTGGTAGGTTTCCTCTGAGTACTCAGGTTTCCTCCCACAAGTCCAAAGAAATGCATGTTGACTGGAGGTCATACCACGATCGTAAAATGGGAATAAATACAATGATAATTACTGTACAATGAACACTATGGTTACAATGATTGGCCTTCACTATCCCCAGTTGTACTACAGAGGTTCCTAGATGTATGGATGGATATTGCATGGAAGGAGTCTCTAGTGCAAGAATTCCATAATACATTGAATTATTTCAAATGCTCAAATGTTATGTCTATCAACTAACACAACATACTTTTTATTCATTAATAGTTTCACGTATAGTTTTGACATGCCTCACCAATCTATCTTTCTCTTGAAGCAAATGAGATTTTTGTTTCTTCATAGCTTTTATTTCATCTCTTGCATCCAATATTGTTTTGGTACATTTTTTCATTTTGGCTCATAAAACAAGGAACATGGTAAAAACACAAACACTCGAAAGCCCATGGGATGCTGTTACTTTCCCCTTTCAGATAGAATATGTCCAAACCCGCAAACCATAACATGACATCTGCAATGTATAATGATAAATTATACTCTGAAAAAGTATTGGATATACAGTACGTCACTGCTGTATGTCATTAAGTATACAAATCTAAGACGTCTCCTGAAACAATACCAGCAGTTTTTGGCTTTGTGTGATGTAGTAGTAGATCACAGTATGTAGTTTATGGTCTATAATGTTTAGATCTCACCTTCTTTTTGTATATTCTCCTGCAGATCACAAGCCAACCTTCCAATCCACTACAGCAGCCGCCAGTGCAGCCTACTGTGGTAACAGTGAGCAAAGATGTGGCCAAAGGTGAGTGTGTTTATGATATAAACCTCAGTCTAGACTGCCGGTTACAAAAGTAATGTCAAGTTTTTTAAGTAGATTTACATTTTTACAGTTTGTGTTACATTAAAAAGTTCAACCTGATTATACTGATGTTTTACTTAATTCTAAGACATAAATTGTCTATATGTAAATTTCAGTAAGTGTATACCAGTCAAAAGTTTGGGCACAAGTTTGGATTTATATTTTCTACATTCTAAAATGAACTATCATATAAAACACATATTGCATTACATAATTAAGTAACAACAACACCACCAGTCATTTATGATTTTAAGACACAAAGGTCAGTTGTCCTTGCAAGAACAATATTGTCAAGTGCAAATTTCAAATTTGAAATTTGCTAAATCCATCAAGCACCATGATGAAACTGGCTGAAACAGAGTTCGGTAAAACTGGCTGAAAACTCTGCCTGTGAAGTAGCAGACACATCTCAATATCAATTGTTCAAAGAAGATTATTAGATATTTTGGAACAGTGTCCAAACTTTTTATTGGTACTATACTGTATGTGACTCTTTTTGGAGCATTTTGCTGCCCTCTAGTGGCCATGATATGTGTTACAGCTACCAACAACAATTCTCGTTAATCATCACTAATGTGAATGTAATGTTAAAAAAAAAAACATATCTATATATACACACTTACCAGTAGTATTTTATAGCATAGTGGGAGAAATGCTGAATGATTTGAGAATAATGACAAGTGTCTTCATTTCAAGGTTATTTTTTCTACAATGGGTTATGTAATCATTTTTAATGAACATCAGGCTCAGTTGATGGCCATGGACGAATTTCTGGCTCATACGGTGATTCTCGTGGAACATCTGTCTCACATGGTAATTCTGGAAGGTTGTCTGTCTCATATGAAGATTCTTTTGGCACTTCCGACAATTCACACCGAACATTTGGCTCGTATGACAATTCTGATTTAACATCTGATATACATGACGATTCCCGGCGTACATCTGTCTCGGTCGGTGGGACACGGACTTCAGTCTTAATCCACGGTAGCAGGCAAACCTCCGACCGAACCGCCGATTCAAGCTCTGGGAAAGTAATAGGTTTGTCTGATGTCTCCCGACATACACATACTGTGAGTACTGGAGGTCGAGGAGTTTCGGGGTCCGGTGTTGAGAGAGGCTACTCTGTGGATCTGAGGCCTGGGATTTCCAGCTCCGAAGGTGGGTTAGATACTGTAGCATGAACATAGGCCTGCTACTGTTTTGTGCTCTTCCATAAACTTTCCCAATGATGCTCTGCATGAAGTGCTGAGGTAAAGCTTGAAGTGCCAGCCGTGCCAGTGCCAGCCAGAGCGGGTAGCACCAGTGACTTTTGCGTATTGCATGAAATGTGGCATTGCTACCCTATTTCATGTCGCTATACAGGAGTGCTGCAGCTTGCTGAGATGTGGGGATATTTCCTAAAGGAATGCCTAAGAAGAATAAGAATACTTCAAAATATTGCTTATTTAAATTTTCTGATGCTTGCTAAAAGGTATTCCTTAAGAAATATGTTGATGTCCAGGCTGAATGGGGAGGCTGTGTATTTAGTTAATTTCGTTAAGTTGTTTATTATTTATTAACTTTTTTTTTTGAGGCATTGACATCTCTCATATCTACTTTGTGTCCAGTGATTACAGCCACAGGAGCTCGAGGAGAAAAGGGTCAAAAAGGGGACCAAGGAGCCAAAGGAGATCGTGGCCCTGAGGGCCCCAAGGGAGATGGAGGATCCAGGACTGGCTCTGGAGGCGGTGCCAAGGGAGACAAAGTATGCAAAATCGTATCTTTAAGTGTATATATTTGGAACCTATATAAAGATAAATCCATGTGATAGAAGCCTCTGTACTGGTAATGTTAACTATATAGATGTCAGAATGTTTATGTAACATCATCACCTACTGTTTGGTGGCGATCAACATTTGTGTTTTTGTCTGTAATTTTTCAGGGTAACCCAGGAGAAAAAGGAATGAAGGTATGTTATAAGAGTTACCAAAACCCATTATGAATATCACTGCATTAATAAAACTTAACTTGAAATCTTTTGTGTGTTCTCTTTGGAAAATTATATCTTGTTTTTTATTCTGTTGTGATTTTTGATCATAATCATTGAGTTCTAGCATAAGATGAATGTTTGACTCTGATTGGCCAGAAGCGGTTAATTAATCTCTGACAGATGTTCTGGTTGCAAATCACAAGTTTCTATCAATGAATGTGTTTGAATATGTTTTTGTTCCTATATTAACGAACTACAGTAAAAAGACAATTGTAGATTTTTTTCATTGCGCACTCAGCCACCAGAGGGCTCAAAACACAGCGTTCTAAACTGTCCTTTAAATTTAGAAATAACTTAAACATGACTGTTTGATCTCTTTTTCTCAGGGTGCTGCAGGATTTGGCTATGCTGGACAAAAGGGTGACCAAGGACCTCCTGGTCCTCAAGGTCCTCCTGGTCCTCCCGGGCCGAGTGCTGAGATTGTGGAGAGGGGAGACGGCACAGTAGTGCAACGTGTTGCAGGACCGAAGGGACCCCCAGGACCTCCAGGACCTCCGGGGCCTGCCGGACCAGAAGGAGAAGCTGTAAGTAGCTTTACAGTACATGCGCTGCGACTTCCTTTCTAAACAATTCTTCACTCTTTGTTTGTTTAACTCATCCACTGCAGAATAAACAGGAGGGTATTTAGAAAAAAAAAATTGCTAGGAAAATGCCACAATACAGTATGTACAGTGGTTTATTGCAATACATGCGAACATAAATACACTATACAACACAAAGAGATGTGTGTAATTATAACAAGCTTTCAAGTCAATATTTGCAATATTTCGTGACTGCTATTACTCTTTTAGGCAAGCTTTCTCCTCATTTATTTAAGTAGTCTTCAGGAATAGTTCCCCAGGCTTCTTGAAGGGCATTCCAAAGCTCTTCTTTGGACATTGGCTGTCTTTTGTTCCGTTCTCTGTCAAGATGATCCCACACTGCTTCAATAATGTTGAGATCCGGGCTTTGGGGAGTCCCAGCCATGACTGATAGTATTCCATTGTGTGGTGTTTTTTTTTCTTTTTCTTGTCCTATTGAGGTATGCTTTGACTGCATTGGCAGTGTGTTTAAACCGTTCCCCAAGACTACATTAAAAAATACAAGAAAGTTTGCCACTTTGGAAGGGGAATATGAGGAAACCAGGGGTGGCTCGAAACTTTTGCACAGTGTACTGTATTTGTGTTGCTCTGTGGGGAAACTGTCATGTTTCACTGCGGCTTAAGTAATCGAAAAGACAAAAAAAACAACAAAAAAATCAGTTCTCGGCCAAAATTGAGTTTTCTTCCTGTAACATAATCTGGCATCCATTTTAAGTTCAGAAGTAAAAACAGTTGGTTTGCTAAAGAAAAATGTCCAAAACCTTGTACACAGTATTTGTCCCACTTTATTAAAGTTATTAAGTAGATTTGCACCACAGCGAAATAACCACAGTTTGTAATTAGATGTCAGCTGTTGAAATGTCTGTGATATTCCAGCACAGCAGTTGGAAAATGCAATGATCTCTTTTCAGTTTTGAGGTTAACCAGATTTTAAATTGCTGATATTTTATCAGCTTGTGGTACATATTTTTGCTTAGAAAAGCTTGTAGTTTTACAAACTACTGTACTGTACAGTACGTATAGTAGAAAAAGGTGGCGTAGTGGTTGGAACTGTGTCCCTGCACCTCTTGGGTCATGGACGACATCGATTCCTGCTTCTGAGCTGTGTTCGTGGAGTTTGCATGTTCCTCCCATGCTTGACGAGTTTCCTCTTGGTGTAGTCCAGAGACATGCATCCAGATTAGCCTAAATTAATTGATTTAATGCTTGAGCTTTACGATGGATGGTGTACCCCACCTAGAGCCCCGAGTTCTCTAGGATAGATTCCAGCATTACCACAACCAGGATAAGCGTTAGAGATTACCAGGATGGAGAATGAGTGAGAGCAAGTGAGTATAGTATAGAGAAAACGTTGACCATGTAAAAAGTTCTCCAAAGCCAGTACACATATATCCTGATTTATTTACTGTATGGTAAGAAAGTTAGGAAGTATTAGAATATCTGCTGTTTGCCGTGAAGATGTAGCTTCATATCTCCACTACAAACCATTCAGCCTCACTCACTTTGGATTCTTTATTTACTACTTATTTTGAATCCACTGCACGTCCACTTATGGCACTTTTTCAGGCTGTAATCTCTAATTAATAATAAGTGGCGCTAATGACCAGTGCATCTCCCACTTAATTAAGCTCAATGAAGTGAGTAAATTAAAATGAATTGAATTTCTAGACTGTGGTACGAGGCCAGCGAATGTCCACAGCACTGGAGAGTTTCGCATTTCTCCAGTTTTAATAAATCACATGCAGCCCATTGACTAATCCCAGTGTGATCCTAATGTAGACTGGAAAGTGCTCTGCAGTGCTGTGGACAATATGGACTGCAACCTTGAAGCTTGAAGCGCTTTATTTATGACACCATTGACTTCAAGTGTGACCGGTGTCGCCCAGCATCCTTCGTGCATAATATGTATCGTTCATTTTGTTAATGCCATATAAACTGCTGTAATGCCAAAACCGTATTGTGTCTTGCCCAGTGAATGCAATCAGTGGCACAAATAACCGTTGTATTATGCTCTTGAAAGGTGCAGCCTAATGCATGGGGTCCCCCAGATGTTTTAGCTTATGTCTGAAAAAAAAAAAAAAAAAAACGCACCCTATAAATATCCCTTTTTTTTTCTGTTTTCTCATAGGGTGACCCTGGTGAAGATGGAATTGCTGTAAGTTTTCCTGATTAATGGACCACTTGTACATGGTGGACCGAGGGTCAAGTGCATTTCTGCTTTTGAGTGACTTCCATGTAATATTTCCGTTTTGACTACTCAAGCAAGAGCAGCCATGAGCCAAGCAGGCGTGATTGGTCAAAGACAAGTGACAGGATTGTCGTTAAGATAATACATTTATGCATGTGTAAAGTGTTCAAATTCACCCAGGATTAAAATTATTTCCCCCTATTCAAACGGAAAGCACACGTATGCGTTAAATGCACAATTTGTGTGTAGTATATTGTAAAGATTGCAAATATCATTGCGTAATTCCCAAAGCCAACCCATTCACACTGCACTTTTCATACTCAGAGAAGGCATTAATGTGTTAATTTACAGGGACGTCTGTAGCTAATATAAATCATCAATAAAATCCCTACAGTATGTTGCACTGCTCTTACACTGCTTGACTTTATTTAACTGTATCACATTGAAATATTGATGATGTCCTGTTTTCATTATATCCTGCACAAATATGAAAGTGCATCCCCAAATGTGTTGTGTTCAACTTCAGTTAAACCTCTTTTTCGACATTCTTAGGGACCACCTGGATTACCTGGTTTCCCAGGAACCCCTGGAAATACTGGAGCTAAAGGAGAAAAAGTGAGTGCAGTAATTACAATCATGTATCACAGCAGCATCTAACTAGATGCCTTGGCATTTATTAATAGGTCTATGATGGAAAGTGCATGTTTATTTTATAATAGTGTTAATTTGTTTAATGACATGTTTCTGTTGTTGAAGTAACAACATGCTGACCTGCTAGTTACAGTGATTTGTGCATGGGATTGAAAGTGGTGTAAAAGTTCTAATAAATGATCTGCTTACTGTATATCTTGTTTTCAGGGTGACAAGGGTGAAGGTCAGCCTGGACCCAGGGGACCACCAGGAGCTCCAGGACCTCCAGGACCACCTTCTCGCTCAGACAGACCTGTGAGTGTTAAGTTTAAAAAGAAGTGTGTTAGAAAGCAGTATCTTTATTCTCTTTGTATTTAACCCTTTTTATTTTACCTGCAGACATTTGTGGACATGGAGGGCTCTGGCTTTGGTGATCTAGAGGGGCTGCGGGTAAGAAATACAGCAGATCTCGTTTTGATTAGAATGCAGCATGCATGTGGACATGTGCTGATACTGTATGTTTCTTTCCAAAATCTTTAGCTCTATACAGCACTTGAATCACTAATAAACAAATAACAATGTACAATATGAAGAACAGTATGTTTCTCACATTCTATAGAGGAGTATTTAATTATTCTCCGATTTTAACATGTTTTTTTAAGATTTTAACATCACTGGCAAAGATAAAGTGCTTTAAAGTACATTTTTATACCTTAACAAGTAAAGAGAAGCGGAGTTGATTGTATGTGCAGATCTCTTTAATACTGTAACCACTGTGGCATAAACATACAGATGCAAGACAAAGACTTACAGAAAACCTGGAACTTAAATACACTAACCGATCGAAAATGAACATGAACCAGGTCTATGTGATTACACACATGTAACTAGGGTCGGCTAATGTAAAATGTAGTCCAGTGCCATTCTGACACTTCTCGGAAATTAATATATTATACTGCTAAATCGTGTCTGTTACTATATATTACAGTAAACCCTCGCAATACGAATGACCGGCTAGCAAATTTTCGACTTTCGAGTTTTGTCTGGATTTTGGTTTGTCATGCGAAGCAGTTTCAAGGGATCAAGCTGGTGGTGCACACTTCCAGTTTGACTCATCTCTGGGAGCCAGTCAAAACCTGTTTATGTGGGTGGAGAAATGTGTAAATCGTTGTGGAAGATTTAGTGAGGATATACAGTAACACCATAAGTCCAAAGAAAGTTAAAAAGGATGGTACCAAGAAAAAACAGTGACCCGTTCCAGTGAAAATAAAAAAAATAAATAATCATTAAAAGTGTGTGGAACTCGTCATAGTTTTCCATATGCAAGAAAAAAAATCACCATCATAAATAAAGGTTAAGTGAGGTTTAATGTCTTTTATGTCATTAATATGTCTTTTCTAAATGTTATGTTAGTATTTATATGCAAGAGTTACAAAGTCACCACCGGAACAGATTAAATTTGTCTGGCAAGGGTCCATTGTACAAGCTGTATATAGCTTTTTACTGTACATATCTAACTACCATAGTGGAAACAACTACATATAAAAAAATTTTTTGCTTTGCGAAAGTCATTTGCTTTATAAAAAGTTTCTGATTTGTCTACTCTATTTCCATGCAGAATATTCTTACCATGTTAAAATAAAACTGTAAATTTCCATCTCTGTCTTTTAGGGATTGCCTGGTTTGCCTGGTCTTCCTGGCCCACCGGGCCCACCCGGACCCGCAGGACCTGTAGGTCCCGCTAATATTTTAAACGCTACTGTTCCTGGTGTACCCGGACCTGCTGGTCCACCTGGAAAGGACGGTGCTCCAGGACAACCGGTATAGACTTTCAAAAATCCGTAATACATAATAATATGCCACTCTAGGCTTTTACAAAGTCTGAGTGTTCTGTTTGATCAGCAAGGATGCCTGAACCTATATCGGTCCTTGAGAACCCCTTTGATTGGATATTTTCAGAAAGCGGTATTTGTTCCTTAAAATACTAAATATTGTAATCTACAGGGACTTCCAGGCCTCCAGGGCGCTGACGGAAAACCCGGCCTGCCTGGCCCTAAAGGAGAGAAGGTAGGAGAGCATTAGCATCTTAATCCCCAGCATCCGTCTAGTTTTTTGACAACTTGTGGGTTTGCATCATTAGTTTCCATGGATAAAAAGAATTTGCATGTTAAAATTAAACATGATGATGATAATCCCATGAGGGATTTATAAATGCATGGCAGACTTAATTCTGCTCCTGTAGTGCTGCTGAAATGTCACTTGTGCATGTGGTATTAAACACACTCACGTCATGCTCTGCAGGGTGATACCGGTGCGCTCGGCTTACCTGGAGCTGTGGGAGAAAAGGTTAGAACCTGAGCGCGTACACCACAATACATGCGCACACACACACACACACACGTACAGTATAGGTGCTGATGCAAACTCGTGAAATACTCAGGGAAATCCATGCTTTCGGAGGGAGCAGCGGTGCATTCCCAAGATCTTAGTGATGTATTACGCTGAGCTACTCTGAGCAGATAGTGTGTGTTTTCACCACATAAGATGAAATGAAATCTAAATTTGGCAATCAGGCTACATTTTTATACATTTAAAAATTGGTGTAGTCTTCAAAGACATTCAGTATCCAGACATCCAGTTCAGGATTTTTCTATTCTGTAGCTTCTAATTCACTATGTAGCTTATCCTTCTCTCGTCTCTCCTTCCCTGTGATGAAACACTCTCAGTTTGACAGGTGGAGTACTGTAGGGCGTGTTGTATTGGAGCATTGTTTTTAATAAAGAACCTTGTATATGTGAGCAGAGTGGAATGTTTGTGTTTGTGAATTTACTGTACTAATGTTCTAATCTTTAATTGCATCTGTAACAAAGTGTTGTTTAGCACCATGATCTAACTGGATCTAACTTGTGTGATGTTAGTGTCCTGACTGAGTACAGCTGATTGGCCACTAATAGAGTCTGCGTGAAAGTATGCATTACATAACGTAGAAGTGTGTATGAGGTTTATTGTATATGGAATTATTCTGTAGGTTATTTAATCTTTTTCTTAATATGTGGAAATTTTCGATTTCTTTGTTTTGCTTTTGTTTAAGTTTGTAAAATGTTGACCTACTGTAGAATTTATAGCTTAAATAACTTGTGATTTTTTTAGATAATGTGAATTGTTACATTTCGGGCTCATTGTGAAATCAAATGAAGTTTAATTACATGTAACTAAAACCAGGCAAGAGACCACCAAACACACTCATACAATGCATCTCAAAAATGTTATTTAATGTGGAATTTCCATATATTCTAGATTTATTGCATGTCAAGTGAAATATTTCAAGCTTTTTTTTGTTTAACGTTGGCTTACAGCTTATGAGAATTAAAAGTCTGGCATCTCAAAATATTTGAATATTTCCTAAGAACAATTAAAAGAGGATTTACAGTAAAGAAATGTCCTTTCTTTCAAAATACTTTTGAAAAGTATTTTCATTTCTGCACTTGGTACTTGACCAGGCCTCCTTTAGCACAAATTACTGAATCAGTGCGTTTGGGATGGAGTTGATCAGCCTGTGACACTGCTGAGGCGTTATTTTTTACTTAACCAGGTTGCTTTGATTGTCTTTATTGCAAGTCATATAATATAAATCTAACACAACTATGGTTGAAGTCTTCTTGGAATGAGTTGACCTTTTTACCTTAAGACAATCTTTTACCTTCTCTTATTCTCACTCATTCACAGTCAATACCGCTTTATCCTGTATACAGGGTTATGGCGGGCCAGGAGCCTATCCCAGAAGACTTAGGGCACAAGATGGGGTACACCCTGGATGGGGTGACAATCCATTTTACCTTCCATGTTATAAACTTAGTTGCTGCATTTCCACAGGGTGCACAAGGGCCTCCTGGGTCTTCGGGACAACCCGGACAGACTGGTCTTGCTGGCCTTCCAGGACCAATGGGACCCGTTGGACCTCCTGGGCCTCCAGGGCCAAGCTACCATGCTGGATTTGTGAGTATAGAAATTATATTGATATATATATATATATATATATATATATATATATATATACAGGGTGGCTCAAAAGACTGGACGCATAGGCAAACAAGCATGCAAAAAATGTTGTAAGCAACAACTATTTTAAGAATCCTGTCTTACATACACTACCGCTCAAAAGCTTGGGATTACTTTCTAACTCCATGGTCATTTCTGATTTTTATTTCTTTTTACATTGTAAGGTATCAAATTTTTTGCTGCTTTTGTGCTCATGTTAAATTTCCTCTTTGTTCAGGATGACATGGATGGTTCAGGTATAAGCATTTTCGGTAATGTACCTGGAGTCAGAGGACCTGAAGGCATACGGGTCAGTGACCTCTCAGTCTGCTGCTATTATTGTTTACTCTATACTGTATATGGTGGTTTTATATTAATACATGTTGTTTTACTGTTATCCTTTTTAGGGTCCACCTGGCCTGCCAGTAAGTTTGTTCATATTATTTTGGGAAGGATGAATCTTTGGTAAAGTCACATTGCTGGATCATGTATATATGGTAGATGCCTTATATGAGTTTTGTTATGTGTGTGGTTTTCTGTAGGGTCAGCCTGGTATTCCTGGGCAAAAAGGAGAGAAAGGCAATGTGGGACTTCAAGGAACAGCTGGCCATCCTGGGCTTGATGGCTTTCCTGGACCTCAGGTAGGATGTGATGAAAAACAATATCATGAGAAGAGGTAAACACTATGCCATTAATGTTGTCTCATATAAGTGTAGGGTTATGTTATAGGAAGGGAAATTTTTTTTACATGTATTGCCTGTGAAGACCAAAGAAAACTACTTCCTCGTAGCAAATAATTGATTACCGTATTACTGTTAGTAAAGAATAATGCGCTTGGGCCATGATGCTACAGGAACATACTGTAATCACTGATTATTGGTCATAGAGTGATGTGCTGCTGTTAGCATCACAAACATGCATTACTTTCAAAAAAATATCATGCCCTTTAATTATTTCCTTTCTCTTATACCACAGCCGGTACTGACAGTTTAATTATTTATTTAATAATGCCATACTTTTATCCATTTCTAGTTACATTAAATGCTGTGGAACATGGGTTAATGTTTCTGGGTCAAAATATTAATATCATAAACCAGATAACTCTAGTAAAGATATATTTCTTAGAGCCACACATGATTCTGAAAAGAATTTGAGTGATTTGTATTGAGAAATGAAGGCTAGGGACTGACTGCAGATTTGGGTTTTGTCTACAGGGACCCCAGGGAGAGCATGGAATGAAAGGAGATAGAGTGAGTATTTTCTCAGATGTTAACAAAGGTAACGAACATATAAAATCCTGATGGTGTATAAATAGTTTGATGTGTTTGCATAACAGGGTGATGCAGGTCGTGATGGTGTTGGCCATCCAGGCCCTCCAGGACTACCTGGACCTCCAGGAGAAATGATCTACAAGTCTACAGATGGCGTAAGTAAAATATATAAATAAATGTATTGCATCTGTTGCATCTATATGAAAAAGTATTTGTGTAGTCATTAATATAATTTCCCCATTAACGATGATTCTGTGCTCGAAAAATGTGAAATTATTTACTAAATTAAAATATGCAATGATTCGCATAATGACAAATATTGTGTAAGCAAAAAAACAGAGCTGTGGTGACACCTTGACAAGAGCAGCCAAAAGAAAGTTTATTGCTTTAGATCTTCATAGAAAATAAGCGCTCAAACCAGTGTTTTCTTCTGTGTTTGTGAAGGAATAACTTCCTGGTCAAAACTTGCCTGACCAAACATGACATTTACAGTATTACCCTCATTCAGATATGAACTGATTAAATACTTTTTTTGTTGTGGCACAGCACTTAGATCATCTTCCTGCACCATGCATGCCAAATTTTTAAACACTTTTTATGTACAGTAACTGATATATTGTACTTGTATGATGAGTACTGTATGTGTGTCTTTCTAGTCTGGCATCCCTGGTCAAGCAGGATTCCCAGTAAGTACATTTTGTCGGTTTGGTTGGGGAGTCACTGGTGTTAAAGGACAAATTTGGTCAAATAATCAAATAATGTAAAATTGTTTATGATTATTATCCTTTTTTTCTCTACTTTGTACTAAAGCTTTGAGACTAATCTCATGTTCACATTAGCAAGCCATAAGTTCCTTCTAGTTAACCTTTCGTGGGTGTGTGTGGGTTGTTTTACACTCTGAAGAATATTTTAAGTTATGATGAGAAACAGAAGTAGTATATCTCAAAAAAGGATATATATACTTTAGTTCAATAAGTAAAACAAATATTGTAGATTTGTTACACGTAAAGTGAAATTTTTCATGCCTTTTTCGGTTTTAATTTCAATGATTTTGACTAACAGCTCAAGAAAATAAAAAGTCCAGCATCGCGAATATTAGAATATTTCCTAATATCAATTAAAAATTATTTACCAATATAAAAATGTCCAACTTCATGACATATCTGTATTGTATGTTAATTTATGCACTCAGTACTTGGTTGGGGCTCCTTTAGCACAACACAGACACAGTAGTACAGTATCTACCTACTGTAGGTAGATAGATTCAACAGCTCCTATATTGTTAAACACAAATTAAATAGTTGGTTGAATTTTAATGTTATCAGGTTGTAATTACTAGCTAGTTTTTGCTACCTCTGTTGGTTGATTAGATCTTAAACCTGATAAACTTTATCGTAAAACCCAGACGGCATGGATCTGTGACCAATAAAAAAAAAAGAAACCACTGCTTATACTGAACTCCTGCCAGTGTGTGTCAGAGGCATTAGAAATAAAACATTTTGCACGTGGATTTCCTGATATATCGGGTAGAGCTTAATTTAATTTAAATATGTGTAAAAAATTACTACTACTGGAATATCAAACTATTCAATAATTCCATTGTACAGTATATACACTATATAACTAAGCCCAAAAGAGTTTTCCCTTTAATTGATTTGGATAGTGTATCTTAGTGGATATAGAGTGGCTTGCAAAAGTATTCGGCCCCCTTGAACTTTTCCACATTTTGTCACATTACAGCCACAAACATGAATCAATT
>JAQQZT010000036.1:25084575-25101663 GCA_030068275.1 Clarias platycephalus | reverse complement strand
GTATGTTTATACTTCTCATCCAACCACAATCAAATTCGCTCCATCTGGATGGCGCGATTTATCCGGATGTTTTTTTTTTTGTTTGTTTGTTTTTTGAATGACAAGCTGAAATAAAATAGGAGTAACGAGGCTATTACATTAAAATGTAAGGAGTAGAAGTAAAAAGTCGGCTGAAAAATAATTACTCTAGTAAAGTA
Organism: Clarias platycephalus; assembly: GCA_030068275.1. Classification (NCBI taxonomy): domain Eukaryota; kingdom Metazoa; phylum Chordata; class Actinopteri; order Siluriformes; family Clariidae; genus Clarias; species Clarias platycephalus. The sequence goes on along the minus strand of JAQQZT010000036.1, from coordinate 25,101,466 downwards.
TAGATACCCAAACTTTCTACTTAAGTAAGGTAACGAAGTATTTGTACTTCGTTACTTGACACCTCTGGCTATATGTTTACTCTAGAATAACTGAAAAGGGGGATGCAGGAAATATTTTGTAATTCTATGCTTGATATAAATTTTTACAGTAATTATGTACACGGTCTGTGTGTTAAAGGAGCAGTTTGTCACATTTAGAGCCATCTGCTGATGGCAGGGAGATCTGCATTTTTAATAAATAAATAAAAAAAACCCTGCTCCCTATTCCAAGAATATCTTAACTCTAAGAAGTTTGCAGATGGTTATTTAATGGCTTATTAAATGATCACAAGTTATTGGCATAACTCATGATTTAAAAAGGTTTAATTTAACATTTGCTTTTAGGAAAACAGTTTGTTTTAGGATGTCGAAAATGTACAGGTTAATGGGTCAAAATATCTTATGACTAAGGCAGATTACACTTAAATGTTAATCTGGGAATTATTTAGAAAAAAACAGATTTTTTTTTAGTTCACATGCTTCTTCAAATCATTGACATCAAACACACATTTTGCATATACAGGGTGGTCCGAAAGTCTGGATCTATCTTGATCAGTCTGAATGCGTCACAGTTGATGCAGAGACTACTGTATTTGTTTTGTTTATTTAGTACAGCGTTTGCTCTTATTTCTGATTCATTTCAGACTTTGGATTCCCCCCAGAAAAAGAAGTGATTATAAATGTGACGTTTTTCTATTCTGTCTTCTATTGTTAATTTTGAAGCCATCTTGGGTTTAAAATGAAAAGAGAAATATCACATTTCATATAAAAAATACCTAGGCACACTTTTGGGCAACGCTGTGTATTTGGTGATTAGTCAAATCCATCAAATCCAGGCAAATAGGCAGCCGGATTCTGGCAAACAGAATGCAAAAAAATATAAATAAATAATTAAATGAGTAAATAATATACTTTGGCACCTCGACTTTAAAGAATTTGGCTTTCTGCATGCAGAGATCATGCTACTGTAGCTATAAAAGCAAGATAAAAACTTGATAAAAGATTAACATTTAGTGGCAAATGCCTAAAAATTTAAATAAATAAATAAAATAAAATGTCAGGCTTTGATCAAACTATTTGAACACTATGAGACAGTGAACTATGCAAAATCCTAATAGATTCAGTTTGTAATCAGATAGGAGTTGACAAAATGTTTGCAATGCTCCAGTGCTTCAGAACAGACAGAACTGATCAGAAGTACACGTCAGACACATCAAACAACAACAGACACAATTCTTAAATGCTTGAAGAACCCAATAAAATATAGCAAATGTCAAAATTGTACCTCATGAAGGGTATTTCCGAATCGCCACATGCATACAGATTTTAAAATGTCACAGTGAGGAGAATGTGATCTGAAAAAATAAATAAATAAAAATTAAACCCTGCCTCTCAGATGGATCTGCTTTATCAGTGTGCTCATACTGGACACAGACATACTGTAAAAACCATCATGGAAATATTTTACTTACTACAACACATGGTGACTATGTACTGTACAGTGGCTTTTCTCTCTGGTGCTGTAGGAATGACATTTAAAGCATGACTACCCCTGGATTCATGCATTTTTAATGAGATCTTCTCCTGTCATCATCCAATATGGCAGCAGTCACCCATGAGCACTGAGATTTTGCATATCACCTACTGTATGTTAACATAGTCTGCGTTAAAGAAATTCTGTTGTGACAGTGAAATGTAGGAGATGACGAACATGTTAAATGTCGATTGTTATTTTTTTCCCCTCCTAAGTATTTATTTTTACTCACTGTTTCTGGGTCCTGGAATGTCCCATAGAAGTAGCAATTCAGAGACACTTAAGTGCTCCTCCTACTCCCCAAACCCCTCGCTCCTTAAAACACACACTACTCCCACTCACACGCTCTTAGAGTTAAGTTCACTGGAATGTACCTAGCAATCTCTGAGGCTTCTGTGCACTAATATCTCTGCAGCTGGAAGCATATTCAATGTGACATCTGCTCCCATCTCTCATGCATTTTTTATTGGACTTTCTCCCTCCCAGAAACAGCCGTACAAAGTGCATCAAGAATGCCACCGCTTTTTGTTTGCCAGACACACGGTTCGTCCTCGCAACACCTTGCCTAGGTAGCCGCAAACAATCCGTCTGGTCTTTGGTGACAAAAGTTATCGAGACCGAGGGCCGAGGATGCACTCCAGCCACAACCTTGCTGAGTCATGATTGGAGGTTTCTCACAATGATGCTGTGTGGTATTGGCCCATAATATGATGCACTCCCGTATTGGTAGTCTCATTGATTTTTTCTTTTTTTCTTTTCTGCTTTCGGACTTCACTACTTCCTGGAGCCTTGTGGTCTGGGATAAAGCTGTGGCTTCAGCAGGAAGAACACTTCTTGCGCTTTTCTCCACTTCTTCAATCTCGGTATCTCCCAGGAGCTCACCTGAAAGAGAGGCGGGGAGAGCCAGCCGTGATCTTTTCGCCTTGTTAATAACGGGACATTTATTGCTCTTCTGTCTCTGGAGCTCTGCTTCCTGCAGTGCAGAGGAACTGAAGCTTGATGTGCTCTTCATTTATCATTCTGAGAGTCTGCCATTGATCATGTATCACGCTGGGAGCTCAGCCATGCTATCGATCTGGGGGGGGGGGGGGAAATAAAATAAAATAAGTCTTTATGAAATCAGCTCACTTTGTGTCTTTAGACTTTTAGGCTTTCGGTGGTTTTAGTGACACATATGGGATCTCATGTCTCTTTTGGCTTTGATGGGGGAATGTGTGTCTAATAAATACATAATTACACTCTGGGTTATGAACGTAACAGGTCAGATTATTGTTATTATTATTATTTGTGCATCATCTCCGTCTCTGTTGCTTTACGTTTGCACACTTTGCGTGTACAGTATGTGGAGAAGCTTGCCTGCCAGTTCTGCAGTGGAGCATGCGGTGTTATTGTGGTGGGTTAAGTGCCTCACAATCTAATTACTCTAATGTCAGCTGCAGTCTTAAATCACACTCGCCGGCTGAGTGCACTGCTCAGTCTGTCCTTCAGAAAGGGAAGCCTCACACTGCTCTCAGACTCATTATTCCGATTGGATATGAGCTGTTGCACTTATTGGCTGGTCTGAGCTAAGGGCTGCGTGGCCTCCTATTGGTGGTGAGGGAAGCAGCTTGCTGGCACGTGATTGGCTACTGGGAGAGAGTGGGAGGTGAGCCGTGTCTTTCCTTCTAGTGCTGAAGCGCGCGTGTATGCAGGGGACTCTTTACTCTCCTCTTATGTGACTGGCTGCAGGTATTGGTGTCTGCCTCTTCTGTGCGCGCCCACGCGTGCTTCTCTGTGTGTGCGTGTGTCTCAATGTGTGTGTGTCTGTAGCAGACAGAGCAAGAGGAAGAGGAGCAGCGTTTCCTCTCCCCCCTCTGGCCTCCCCGTCTCCCTGCTCCCTGTCACTCCGTCCTTCCTCCCTCCCGGACTGCACTGGCCTGGACCCCGTACCCATCAGCCCCTTTGACTCTCCTCTCTTCACCATCCCGTCTTAGCCGCCGCAGGTAAGGAGCCGCACTAACATGACCGGCTGCAGAGCTGCTCCAGCTGCTCCAGCTGTTCACAAGGTATAATAGCTTTTCTCTCCTTTGGGCTTTTTTTTTATTTTTTTTTTTAAACTCTGATTTCATTTTGCATGATGTTTGTTGTCCCACTTTTCCTGCATATTACACTCTCTAACAAACATATTAACACTCCCATCATCTCTTTCTATTCTGGCTTTTTAAGTTCTCCCTCCGGCAGTTCCTCCCATGAGGAAGTGGGTAGAGACGTGAGGGATTAGGATGTTTGTTGTCATGGCTTTTGAGCCCAAATTCAGCTCACGCTGAGCAGCTTTATACAACTTTCTCTTGTCAAGCTGTGACTTCACCTGCACCACTTTTAGAAGCACTCTATAGCCTCATTGGGCGAATAAAAAAAGAAGAAGAACAACAACAAAAAAAAAATTCTATTAAGTGTGTGCTTCAGTTCTGTTTTGTTCTGCTGGGGTGGTTTTATTGGTATCATTACTTTTCTGCTTATGTTTATTGATTTCCATCTGCTGCTGAAGCGCCTCCGCGTGAGACACTTACTGCAACCCTAATTTGCTTCAGGTAAAAACTTATTGTGGCTGTTTATTAAAAGTTCCTTTGGGCAAAATCATCAGCTAAATGCCTTCGTGTAAAAGCAAATACTGTACGGTAAACCTGATACTGCATGAGCTTTCCAGAGAAAGACAAGACGTGTACAGCATGACGTAGCAGAAACTGTAATTACTTTAGGACCAGGACTGATCTAATCAAGATGGGCAGTTCAAGCATTAACATGGTCTACGCACCAGTGCAGCCACAGCACGAAAAAAGAAAAAAGGATAGATGTTTCCTGAAGAAGTGATTGATCTATCAATACTGGCTGAACTTGAGATCTTCAAGTGCTTCTTCAACGTTTTTTTTGTTATACCCTAGTCTCTAGTCGTGCTCGGGCCTGAATTGGTCTCTGTTAAAGGATTGCTTGAAGCCGTGACCACTGAGTGTAGTTTGTCTTGATTTTACATTATGTGGACACTGAAGAGGAATCAGCACTCTGCTGTAGCCCACTCATCATCATAATGGGCTGGTTTTTTGTTGTTGTTGTTGTTTTTGTTTTTCTGGTTTCTCTTGCACGTTCGCTTTATCTTGCGTTTTGAAAGAGAAGCTGAATTTCACTAAGTGCTTTGTCGGGTGTAGCTATGGGAGGCTTTATTCATCATGATCATGCTGAGACTGCAGGCTTGTTTTGCAGCGTAGACCTCGAATCGTCTGGGGATGTTGGAAGTGCGGAGGCATTGATTAGGCAAGTAAACTGAGAGAAGAACAGGTGTCTTAATTAACACCAGTATCCCTTTGCAGCCACCCTGGCCTGTTTCCAGCGGCGAGATAAAGAACAAGTGATTATTCAAATTAAAAAGCTGCTTTATTTCATGGCGGGCAGTCGACAGATCCAAGCAGGAAGTGGAGCTGGAACTTAGCGGGGTGACGCGTTTTAGCACGTACACATTAAAAAACCCCCTTGCAGGATTAAATCCCAGCGAGTTAAATGGGAATTCCTATGGCGCATTTGATTCGGTTCAGTGTTTGTTTGTGTAACTGTGGTGATATCAGCCTCATATTGAGGAAAATTTAGTTGTGCACCCAGTGAGTCTATTATATAATGAGTGCTTTTTCTTGGCAACTTTTCTTTGATTGATTGATTTATTTATTTAAAAAAGGAATCAACACAAAATCAACTGTCGTGCCGAAACCGTGTTTATGGCCTGCATTATAGTCCTGTATTATGAGTCGTGTGGAAGGTTGTGTATTTGCCTAAAAGATTTTTTTTAGAAGCATATATCACATCCCATGTTGAATGAGTAATTCATGAGCTTCTCCTTTTCTTCCCTTCCCCCTCGCTCTTTCCCTTTCAACCTCTAGAAACAACCATGCAGCAACACTAATTTCTATCAGTTTAAGGGATTTAATATCAATTGTCGGTTCTCAATAAAGACCATCCTGTGGAAGTGAATGAATACCGTATGTGTCTCAGAATTGCAAAACTCTCAACTCTGTGATAGATAGATAGATAGATAGATAGATAGACAGTTCATCAATGACAGTAACATAATAGACAATAGAAATGTAGTTGCAATTACAAATCGTCAAACGTGTATAGAGTTATTAAAAAAAAAGGTGCACATGTGGAAGCTTCAACAGAAATGCCTGTGATCATTTAATTTTCTATACATTAAATATAAATTCCTGATTTATACTCGATTTTTTTGCATGTTTCTAAAGAAACACAGTACCGGCATTCTAAAATCTGGAAACCTTCAAACCTGTGCGATGTTAATTCCAACTCCACTAAAAGACTCCTTGCCTGCTGCACACTTAGAACTTAATGTATCTATTTATAGCAGAACAACACTACTAACACATTTTAAAGATTCAATTGAATAATGGATGACTATTTTAGTTTGGTTGGCGATCATCTGTATAGAGTGCATAAGTGCTCTTATCTGTTTTGAAGATATGGTGCAGAGCCATTGCAGACGTTTGGAGAGTCAGTATCTGATTACAGACTGAATTGATTAAGCTTATGCTTGTTTTGCTACAGCAACAATACGATCATGTGGCATTCAGTGCTTACACTTGGTTAGGAAGGTTTTGGACATATTTACACAACGTGGGCTTTACAGGCAGACGTCAAGGCGAGGTTTGAAGGCAGCATAAATAGAAACATTCCTATTCGTTGGTGAATTGTATTTTTTTTTTTTTTTATCCTTAAAATAGAGAAGGCACAATAGAGATGCTGGTGAACGTTTGATTTTAGTTGCTTTTGGGGGAAATTCAGCCATGGTGACATTCATCACATCAAGTATGCTTAGCAAAGCAAAATCATTTCTGTTTTTTAAGACTCGTCTTTCCATCTTGTAAAGTTTGCCTGTCAGTCAGCATGGATTTGCATTTCATCTGCTGACTCCAGCGGTGCTCCTGTTTCAACCCCGTGGTGAAATTATTTCGCAAAAAGTGGGGCGTTAAAAATGAACCCAGCTTATCTCGTATATACGCACCATATTTAAGCTGCGCTAAATTAAAACGTCATCGATGAGGAGCTGGAAACCCGCCTAACCACACCAGATTTGTTTCGCTTATATATTTACTGTGTCTCTCTGTGTATACTTCCGTCAGCTTAAGACAGATGTGGGATGCGTGACAGAAAGTTTTAGGCAAAAGTTATTACTTGCAAGATGACTTCTTATTATAATGTTCTTTCTAAACAGACATTTTTTCCCCCCCCTACTGACAGCCGTGCTCTTGAAGCAGCTGGTCTTTTTGTGCTTTTGGCTGTTTCTTTTATTCCTCCGGATCCCATGTTGCTTTTGCTTCCGTGCTGTTGGATAGGCAGAGCTGCAGTATGAATGGGTCGTGCCATTTCTCTTCTCTTTCTCACCCTCTGTGCCAGGACGCAGTGGAAGCCTGGCCCTCAGGGTCAGATCCATTTCACTGTCAACGCTATATGGAGACCTGTCTGTGCGAAGGTTTCACATAAACTCGATGTGTGTTGTCTTGAGGTTGTGGGAATTAGCTTGATTTATTTGTAGTTTTTGTTTCCTGTGTTCATTCAACACTTGCTGTAGGGAAAGTCATGCTTTACGTAGTGCGCACTTGCTTGATACTAAGGGTGAACTCGCAAAGGTGATTATCCGCCTCCTTCTACAAAGCTCTCAGCATTTGGCTCATGACATAACTCATATGACGATCCAAAGAGCTGCCCGGAGCTGTGTGTGTGTGTGTGTGTGTGGGGGGTGGGTTGGGGGGGCTCAGGTTGAAATGCTGCACCTTTACGAAGTTGGCGGTACAGAATTATGGCTTGTGAAATTCAGGAGCCGATTGTGCAGAGCCACTCTGCAGTGTAATTTAACCCGCCGATGGGCCGTGAGATCAATCAGGGCCTGAGAGCAGGAGAGGGGGTGGAGTCGGCCTTAAAGCTCAGGGCTTTTATGATTCCCAGGGACGATCAAGGGAAAATGGCGCACATACTCCTCAACTCATTCCTCTCCATCACAGGTCACGAAGGTCAGTTGGCGCCGGATGTGTAATTAAGTAGAATCTCCCAAGGTGTTGATTTGTCTGTGATCCAGTTTAATTACAACAGTTTGTATTGTAGTTCAAGCCTGCGACACAAAATGACCTTGTGATGGGTTTGCATTAGTGAGCATGGAGAAGCTGATAATAAAAATAATAATAATAATAACAATAATAACAATAATAATAATAATAATAATAACAATAATAATAATAATAATAATAATAATAATAATAGTAATTAATAATAATGTGGTAGAGCGGCACTGTGGTTAGCATTGTGGCCTCACACCTCCAGGGTCGAGGGGTTGATTTCTCCCTCTGGTCCGTGTGTATGGAGTTTGCATGCTCTCCCCATGCTTGGTGGGTTTCTTCTGGTACTTTGGTTTCCTTCCACAGTCCAAATTTTCAGAGAAATCCAAATTGCCTATAGTGTGTGAGTGTGTGTGAGTGTGTGTGCCCTGAAAAGGATTGGCACTCTTCCCAGGGCATACCACGCCTGAAGTCTGCCTGATAATATTGTATATATATATATATATTAATAATTATAGTATTATTATTATTATTATTATTATTATTATTATTATTATTATTGATAATAATAATAATGATAATAATAATAATAATATGCGGCATAGTGTCTGTGGTGTTTGCATGTTCTCCCTTTGCTTGGTGGGTTTTCCTCAAACAGTCTGAGGACATTTACGCTGGGTTGCCTAGTATTTCCAAATTACCCCAAGCGTTTGTGTGTGTGTGTGTGTGTGTGTGTGTGTGTGTGGCTGTGCTCTGCGATGAGCTGCCAATTATAAGTTACACATGGTTCCTCTAATTTTACTAACTATATATATATATTTTTTTTTTGTTTTTGTTTTTGTTTTGTTTTTGTTTGTTTTGTTTTGTAGAGCTGGTACAGCACTCCAGGCCCCCATGGCCCAAAAACAGGATTAAGGTATACTGTAGATAATGGATGATGGAAGGAATTAACTTCTAATGCATGAACTTATTTCTTATTTTCCTTTACACAATAATGCACGGTACAAAAAAAGGCATAAACAAACAAAATTCAATCAAACATAAAATAATCAAATAGGAACCAATAGTAATGCAATAAATAATAGCAGGGAATAAAATAAGATGAATATATGTAGGCAGTGTTCGTATATTCGTATAACGAAATGTATTTTCATCATTCATTCATTCATTCATTCATTCATTCATTTACAGAACAGCTTGTCCTGTTAAAGGCTCACAGGGGCCTATCACAAGGCAGGGCACACACACACACACACACACACACACACACACACACAAAGGGAAATTTAGGAATGCCAGTTAGTCTGATCCGTATGTCTTTGGGCTGTGGGAGGAAACCGAAGTACCTGGAGAAAACCCACCAAACACAGTTAGAACATGCAACATCTAAAAGTATATACAGTATAAGAAAATGCAAATATTTACTGTGTGTAATAGCTATGCAGTAAGGGTAACGTAATTACAATTTAAATTACAGTATAAATAAAAATTTGCAGCATGTCACTTAAATTGTGGCAAAGAATAAAAGAGTTAATACAGAGGCCTGTCTTCTTGCCTGCTTTCGCTGCTTCGGGGATGTGTGAGGTTTTGCTTGATTAGTAAGTGAAAGAGTTTGTGTTAGGTGCAAATGCAGGGCTGACAGCTTAACCACTGATTATTCAAGGCTCTTGCTAAGCCGTGGCACTTCACTGATGAGCGGCTTCTACATTTCTCTCTCTTGCTCTCGTTGTGAAGCTGAAGCAATGTCGTGTCTTCATGTTTGGGATCACTGGTTGTGTGAATCACACAGTGCAGAAGCTTTATTTAGGCATAATCCGCTGAGCGTCACGAGAAGCGTGAGACTTTGCTCGACTGGCCCTTCAATCGCACACACGCTCCTCCTCACCCTTCCCAATGGTGTGACTGTGTCAGTGGGTTACATGACCCTGATATCAGGGGAGGAATGGTGACGAAACACTGCACACAAAGTGATGGACGAGATTCCCAGCTGCCTCGGTCCTCTGAGCTTTATCCGTCGTGGGTGGCGTGGATAAAAAGCGACAGGGTGCCACTAACGGATTCCTCTCCAGAGATTTTGGCCGGGGCTTTTTACATTGAAGAGCTGCTGCTACGCTTCCACCTGCTCCTTGGCAAGATCACCATCCAGGCAGTGTGGGACTGCAGTAATGGGCAGATTGGCCTCAGCAGGCGAAGAGGTGGGAGGGAGAGAGGAGGAAACATGTCGTGTCCTGCTCAAGAGACCCGTTTAGGTTCTTCTAACCCCGGCACTCAACCCTCCAATTTAAAATGGTAGTTTTTCTTGGCATTTTTTTCCCCTCTTCCAGAACCTTCTCATATTTTGCTTTCCTCTTTGCATTCTCGCTCTTATCTTCTGCCTTGGTCCTTTGCACATTCTTGCTGTAACAATTGTGCTTGCTTGACACACTTTCGAGTGGTTTGTGTTCGCGCTCCCGAAGCATCTGCCCAGCTAAGTCAGCAGTAAGTGCACTGTGTAAGGTAGCAGATGGAAGAGGAGAGAACACTTCATCCCTATGCAGCACAGTTTGCTGTTCTATGAGCCAGAGCCATTGCTCTCCAGATTAGCTCTCTGAACAGAGATGAACAGCATGTGTGGTGGCAAACCACTGAGCTCAAAATCACACGGCTGTGGAACTGCTGTCCATCTACCAGCTAGACTAGCGCACAAAGCTGTTGTGTTCATGGCAGGGTCTCTGTAGACTGGTAGCCTCCAATCTCTCAGTGAAGGCCAGTTGGTGTGTCGTTTTTTTGTTTAAGATGTAAAAACACTGTGCAGAAACTCACTTAATCAAAATCTCACTCGAGTACTCACTCTCTCCCTCTTTTAATAATTTGTCATTCACTCACTTTACCATTTTGTCACTAATGTATTTATTTAATTGTTCACTGACTCACTAATTTATTTACTCACTCTTACATTCACCTGCTGCACCCTTGATTCAGACATGTACACACGTGTTCTTCTACTTGTCCACACTCACTTATTTACTCACTCATGTAATGACCCATTCACCCCTCCTAAATAATTAATTTACACCCACTCATTCATTTAATTACCTACTCCATCTCTCATTCATTCATTCATTCATTCATTCATCCATCCATCCATTCATTCATTCATTCGTGATTTCTTTCGTTCTTTCTTTCTTTCATTTAATGACCTATTCACTCACTCTAAATAACTCATTCATTCATCCATTTATTCAATCAATTACTTTCACATTCTCTCTCACTCCCTCCTTCACTACTTCATTAATTTGTTCATTAATGTAACATATGTATTCTCACTCAATCCCTCAATCACTCATTTAATGATCTACGCTCAGTTACTTTAAATGATTAATTCATTCATTCATTATCAATAACTTATGTTTTCTCATTAACTTATTCATTTAACAACTTGCTCAGTCTCTGTAAATAAATTATTTGTTCATGTATGTATTCACTCACTTACTCACTCACTCACTCACTCAATTTAATGACTTACTCAGTCACTCTAAATAAATACATTATTAATTAATTAATTAATTAATTCATTCTTTATCAATAACTTATGTATTCTCGCTCACTCACTCATTTAACGGACTGCGCCAGCACCGTTAAATTCACCCCTTATGTAACATATTCAATCATTCTCAATAAGTCACTTACTCATTTAATTACCTAATCAGTCACTCTAAATCATACATTTATTCATTCTTGCATTCATTTATTCATTTTAAATAACTTAGTTAGTCTTGCTTACTCACTCATTTAAATAAAGTAATTCATTTCTTCATTCTCAATAACTCACTCACTCACTCACTCACTCACTCACTCACTCACTCACACACACACTCACTCACTTACCAATGACACCCCCACTCAGATGTGCTCAATAACTCGTTCATTTATTCACTCACTCATTCATTCAGTCTCTTACTAACACATAGACTCAATTACAATTGTTTTTTACTCACTCACTCACTCACTCACTCTAATAATTTATTCATTAAGAGGTGAATTGCGTGACGAGGTGAGTGAGTGTTTACTCACTCAGTCATTTTTAAGTGCCTCTGAAGATACGATTCTTACTTGATTAGCTGTTTTGTGCAACAATAAAAGGAATAACTCGGTACAAAGCCACACCAGGATCTAATGGATACACACATACATACGCATGCAGCTGATAAATTAAATGTTGGATGAGTGAAGAAGCATAATGAGTGCAGATGTTTTCAGACAGGTGTGTATTGCACAATACCACAATTAACATCCTAACATGCTGTGTGACATGGATAAGAAAGCTGAGCAGGTCTTAGTTTACCTTGATCTCCAATCAGAATAGTAGCAGCAGCGTTGCATTGCACAAACATTACATTGCAAACATGAATGCACATTTGAGATTTCACTACTTGTCATGGGATTTGGTGGCTTTGTTATGCTGTGAAACCATTTCGCTGACGTGCTCGGGTGTGTGTTCTGTAGCGGTTTACTCACACAGGAGAGTCAGGATTTTTCTTTATGCTGGAAAAAGGACAGGCTGTTTTATACACATTCCACAATGTTAAATCTGTCTGTAAATGTATTGCTTATTAATGTTTAATAATCAATACTGGATTTTACATCGAGGTGCATCACATAGTCCTGTGGCAGATTTTTTTTCATGTAAAAGCGCATATCCGGTTATTTCCTTTCTGTTCCTGTTCCAATGTCTCCAGCCAGACAGCTGGTTTCTCACATTACAAATACAGAACTGTGAATCATCTACACAGAAAGATTTAACAGCTTGCTTTATTCTAACTGCTTCACTTTCAGTACGCTGTAAAAAAATGATTCATTTATCAACATATTTAAATTAAGGGCAGAATATCCACTCAAGCATAATATGTAAGCCGAAGGAAAAAAAAAAAAGAATTAGAAACACATAAAAACCTCATTTATAGAGGAATAATAAAAATACGAGAGGCGTTCACGTCAAACCGGGAACTTTGATTGTGCAGAATAACAGAACACAGTTATGAGTATAAAAACTCCCTTTATTTCTTTATATAATCCCCTGCTTCACTAATGCACTTATCCAAGCATTTTTTACTAGTGCTTGGAAACCATTGAGGTAGAAAGTTTTCTCAGTGCTATGGCGCCATTATCATATTGCCTGATTCATGTCTGAAATGCTGGTCTTCCAGGAACTCTATAAATTGCCCCAAAATGTGGAAATGGCTTTGACTGTATAGGGAATGTGACAATAACTGCCAGTCATGTTCCTGCAAAGTGCAAGTGATGTTTGTGAATGATTGTGTGTGAAGATCCCACAGACAGATGCATCTCCTCCGCAAGTTGGCGACAAGTTAGTCATTAATTTTCAAAGATCTGGTGTTCCACTCACTGAATGTCCATGGAAACAACTGCAGTGGGCTCTGAGCCACCTCAGCCGGGATCGTCACTCACGAACGGTCGGTCTTCTTTAAAAAGTTTGCATCAGTCTCATCACTGTACTGCACTTGAAGATTTCTGTAAAGTGGCGTTTTGACTTGAACGCCCCCTTGTGATATGAATATGTGAAAGATACATGAGGCTAAAATCATTTATTGAATGTTTAACATTTGCTGTGAAAACCAGCAGAACTTTTGGTTTGGTAAGGTAAAAATAATATACTGTATATATTTTTTTATGATGTCATTATGGTATTTGGTTTTCACAAAGTGATTTAATGTACTTTTGTATACAATATCAGTGGTGATAAAATGTACTAATTAAAAATATTAAGTACGATTTAAGGGCAATATCTTTTCTTCCACATAAATATTAATACATTTGAGGGGATATTGCCTTAAAAAATGATAACACTTTATTTGAAGAGCCAATCAATAACAACAATTACAATCACATCGGTATCATTATGAACGTCATATCATCACTGTATCAAATAACACGATATGTATTTTAAGTTCTACAGATGTTTTACTCCTGCTCCTGATATGCTGTTGATATGTCACTGATATTGTCTTCCTAGTTTTGAGAAATAGGTTCTAAATGTGAGTAATTTTGAGATTAAGCTCGGCAGTGGGCAGTGGAAAGTGCCTGAGTCTTTAGTGCTTGTCATTAATAAGAGATTTAATTTCTGACACTTTTAAAGAGTAATCTGCTTCTTGCAGGCAAATTTGGGTGTCAGATTACTTGGCTGAAAAGCAAGACTTCTCCCACACGGCTTGGTATTTTATCCAGCGGCTAATTCTCCTTGATGATTACCTAGAGAAGAGCTGTCAGTTAAATCATAACACAATCCTTCCTATCACTTACAGTAGGGAAGGTAAGTCTGGAGATACTGCTGAGGGCCATGTCTTCTTTCCTGGATAGAGGGAAAAAGTGTGTGTGTGTGTGTGTGTGTGTGTTGGGAAGAGGTTTTTATGAGCATTATTTAAATCTCGGATGAGGCTTTGAATTTTGTAAAGGAGCCGTTTGTAGGATTAAGACTTTAAAGGCTCCAAATCATCAAAGTGTTTTAATGTCACTGCTCTGTAAGGGGGTGAGTGTGTCAAGTGGTTTGCTAACCATCACAACACACCACCTTCCCGTACTAATTTAAAGACCTATTTGCTATCTTTTCATATATGCCTCATCATTGAGCCATGCAGTCTAATTGCTTCTGCCTTCCTTTTTCATTCTTTGCATACAAATATTCCTGACAGAGGCATTTTTTCTGCTCTTTGAATTGAAGCTTATTCTGCCAGTTTACATCTTCTGAGTACGTAATTAATTACATAATCTATGTAACTGTTCAGAAAAAAATAAGTTTCAGTTGTTAGAGTATAAGCAATGAAGTCTGAGGACTGAATTAGATTACAGCTGTGCTGATTTTGCATTGATTTTAATTGAACCTGACGTGACTACACCCACAGAGATTCCCATGATTCATCACATACTCACTCACTCACTCACTCACTCACCGTCTATACTGCTTTATAGATGCGGGGGGGCCTGGATTCTATCCTGGGAGACTTGGGGCACGAGGCGGGGTACACCCTGGACAGGGTGACAATTCATCGCAGAAATGTGAATCATGTGGTTTCAAATAATTTATGTCTCTGTTTCACATGTACTTCATGTTTTTATTTTCAATTGATTTTTTTTTCAATCTAGGATTTTTCACAGAAATTGTATGTTTTTATATTTTTACATTTATATTTTACTTTTTTTTTTCTTTCACATAACTCATTTTTTTTTTTTACGTGTTTTCTTCATACACAATTTCATTTTCATATATGATTTAGTTATTTTCATGTGACTTCACCTGTGATTTTTCTGGATACTTCTTTATTGTCTCCACATGATTGGTTTTCTCATGTGATAAAAAAAAAAAAAAAAAATTACATTACATTACAATTACATTACAATTACATTATTATGTTCATGTAATTCCTTTTCTGCATATTATTAATTAATTTCCACACAAGTATTTTACATAATTCAATAATTAAAATAACCCCCCCCCCACATGATCACATATTATTGGCATGTTGTACCATCTACTTAGATTCACACTTAACATGTTAAAAAGCAGCTTCACATGGCACATGCATTCTTACAGAGACGTACATTTCTGTAGGGATAAAACACCTTTTCTTTAGGTTTAGTTACCTGAGAGCTTCATTAATATACAGCACTGCGCACTATGAAATATTTTGGCATAGTGTTGCTTTATATTGCTCATAATTTTCAAAGCCAGCTGTCTCGCTCCATCTTGACCATGAAGGACTTCAGAATTGAACGATTCAGGCAGCACAAGGGGACTATGGGGAATGTGGCACAAAGCTTTGTCTCTCTCTGGAGGCTGGAGGGGAACTGTGTGGCATCTCCAGGGATTTAGAGACAGAATGTAGACAATGTGTAGCAGTATAATATTAAGAGACACAGTAAGATGGAGCATGTGAAGGGTATCTATGGAATCCAATTAACACTTAATTAAAACCAAGGGCATGTGAAATAACACTGATGTATTAGGATAATGCACATGTATTGTATAAGGGGTTTCTAAGAATGGGCTGCTTTTGTGTTTGTGTATGCTGTCTAGTCGTATGTGACTCATGGTATTGTTAAAGCTGTTTTTCAGCGAGCCCTTAAAGTGTAAAACTAGAAGAAAATAACAAAAAAAATAACAAAAAAGGAGAACACAACATCGAATAGAAAAAGCTATAAATAATACAAATAAAAACCCAATAGACCAAATGCAAAACACAACAGAAATCAGTCCCAGAAAAGATATATATTGTAGTTTAGTATACATATTAATATATATTATTAGTATTCAGTGTACATTAACATTTGAATATAACATTGTTAATGGTTTGCATTAGAAAACATGTCTAAATCATTTACTGTTAAATAATAACAATAATATTATTAGATTATAATTATGAATTATTTTATAAATTATAAAATATTTACTTCTCAAATGTTGTCAATATGTATCTATATCCTTTATAAACACTTAACCTGAAATCAATGAACATGAGTATCATGCTGTAATTCACTTAGTAACTCATAATGTTTATGTAAGGATTTGATGTTGTCTTCACAAATTCAGTTTTTGATTGGTTGGTGTGCTTCAAGGAGTTGTATCATGGTTTTCAATTTCTGCGGATGAGTTTGATATTATGTACTGTACTGTGCAAAAGTCTTGAGCCACCCCTTATTGCTTCATGCTGAATTCATTTAAGTTATGTAGATTGAAGAAATTGGAACAAATGTTTTACTGTGACAGGCTGTACAGTGCCTAAAGATGTACAATTTAAAGTGTTTGTTTATTTATGTAACAACCTCAGCAGCAACCTCATTTCCCCTCTCGTCTCCATGTCTGTCAACCACTCAGCATTCAGCATCGCCAGTATACTAATCACCGGCCTGATCATCTGTCACCATCTGCACCTGTTTCTCACTGTTTCATGCGTTTAGTTAGATATTTTTTAATGCTTGAAAAATGCTTGAAAGACTTACACTGTGCGGCTTAACAAATGACAAAAAACATTCTTCTGAAACTGGCCAGGCGCAGGGACTGGACTGAGAATGGGAGTCAAAACTTTGCGAAAATGAGATTTAAAAAAATCCTTCAGGAAGCCTGGAGAACTGTTCCTCAAGACTACACTCTAAAAACCGCTGGGTTGTTTTTTCTACCCAAACGCTGGGTTGCCGCTGTTGGGTCATTTTTCTGGGTTATTTACAGAGAGTTGGG
>JAQQZT010000036.1:25038917-25078487 GCA_030068275.1 Clarias platycephalus | reverse complement strand
ACACACACACACACACACACACACACACACACACACACACACACACACACACACACACACACACACACATACACACCCACACACACCCACACCTGCCTCACCCCGATTGTAGCAACTGCTGCTTAGAAATTTTGCTTTCATCCCTGGTTTCTCTGTCTAGGTTGCACAGTGTTAGCAGTAATATTTCAGGGATTATTTATTTGCGTTAATATTTTGTCATTTCAGCATCAGTGACAGCCTCACTCGTTTCCTTTTTGTGGATCAGTTCGAATCAGCAAAATACCGCAGCTCATTTTGTTCCATAAACGTGCTCATCGGGCACTTAATATTTTTTCCTCCATGTTAATCAAACTGAACCGAATGCAGGATAATGTTTAATTGATTAGGACCTGCACTGCTGAGAGATTCATTGACGATCACCAGTGATGATTTCAGCATTCAGCTTTGCTGTTGACAGCTTTATAACTGCAGTTTGCACAAAAAGTGTTTTTTCCCCCCCTCTATGTTAATGAAGCATTCTCAGCATTTAATATTGTTCGCACTGTGCATATAGGCTTTGCTGTGTAGACATTATGCTATATTGTTGGCTCTTAAAATCAAAACAGAGATCCTGCAGTCACATGACCTACACTGATCCAGATTGTAAGCAAATGCCATATTGGTGTTCAAGGTTAACTTTGGCGTCAAGAGTCAAAATGGCTACCGTGAACATCAATGCAACATTAATCCGTGAACATTAAACTTTAAGTTATTAGTTGTGTTAAAATGATTTTCTCTCGGCATATCGGACACCTACGATTCACCACCTGTGCCACGTTTATTATATGGAAAATGTCACGGACAAAGCAAAAGCCAGACATTTAAAACTAACTGATCAACTGTCCATCAGTTTTTTTTTTTGGAGAAATTGCATGCATGTAAGATTTTAGAGACGTACAGACTGAAGGTATCTGGGTTTGTGAGTAATCACTGCAAGATTAAGAAGAACTCCAGTACATACCTGGACATAATGCTGATCTGATCTGACATCTCTATATAAAATAGAGACAGAAAATGTCAGTTTGCTCACATTGCTGTTCTGTTACTGTATGTGAGGTGGGATTATTGATTAAATAGAACACAGTGTATTTTAATACTGTGACATTTCTACAAATTGGTCCGGAAATGTGGAGACTGGGGAGCCAGCGATTTTATTCGACTTTGCACATCTACAAACACACACACTTTCTCAGCTTTGTATTGCTCATCCCTCTCTCTCTCTCTCTCTCTCTCTCTCTCTCTCTCTCTCTCTCTCTCTTTCAGCTCTTACAATCACCCATCTTTATCTTTTTCGATGCTTACTGAAACACAGAACACTCATTAAACAAATTCCGCACAGGTTTATACTCTTTCCACTCACCTCTTCCCTCTATCTACAACATTATTAAAGCTATTCAATGATGAGTATAATCTATGGGAATGATCATAACCCTTGGCAGTTAAGTGTAATAAATTTAATCATGTTACTTATTATTTGCTCATCATATAAAAATGTAAAGTAATACACAGAACTTCCATGCAATCAATATGCTCTAGATTTATCGCCTTCCTATTTCTTTTGGTAAGCATAAGCCTATAGGATGCCCGTTCATTCCCGTGCGCTCTACAATAACATCCAACCTCCAAATAGGAAAAAGCCATTGTGAATCAATTATTGATGTCCTTTACCAGCAACTGTAAAAGCTTGCCCGCCAAGATAGTGAACCAACAGAAAACCACAGTGCATTCTGAAGCTGTGATGTCATGTGCAGGATATCTGTAAAAACTCATTTATGGCTTAAATGAAGGCCTATTCCAGAGACTGGAAATACACTCTGAATGGAAAACACATCCGTATACACAGTTTCACACCTAGGGCTAATCTAGCATGTTTGATCCACCTACATGCGTATGTCTGGGAGGGATGAAGCAACGTGCAAAACTCCACAAAGATAGTAACTCGAGCTCACGATCAAACAAGAGACCCTGGAGCTGTAAGGTGCCAATGCTACACACTTCTTCACCAGCCTACTGCTAATGTTTCCATTTGTAAGACAATAATGCATGATATGTACTTACCTAGAGGGCTTTTTTTCCCTTCCAGCATTTTTGTTAATGTTTCAGAGAATCGGGAAACAAATTGCATAAATAACCGATTCTAATTCAGTTATTTATTGCTTTAGGTCTTATAAAGCCTACAGTTTATAAGGTTGCAAAAAAAACTATTAGCGTTAGTTTGCCCATGGCATTTTCACCTTGTTTATGTAAACATGCGATAAGCCCTGCCTGTAGCATTTTTATTCATTATGGACTGGAAGATATACTATATGTATTTTTTTCTCCAGCAAACATGTCAATTTAAACGATAAAATTAAATGTCAGTACTGGTAAACATTTGGATTGTCCAGTTTTGCCTAAGACCCCTGATTTTTTTTTTATCATACTGGTAATCACACAGTATTTAACCTTCCTGTTGCTTTGCCCTTGTATGAATATCCACAGTGTAGAAAAAATCATGTCTTTACATTTCTATATGAAAATCATCCTTTAAAATTCTATTTTATAGTCTGTTTATTTACACTTAAATACATATAGAGATACGTCTTTAACTTTATCTTAGTATTGTAAAAGAGTTTAGAGTCTCCCCCTCATATCTTCATAATTCATAATTCATTCTTGAAATGCTTTAAATGTAATCTTGAGCAATAGTTCTCCAGGCTTGCTGATGTTTTTTTTGTCTCTCTTTTTCAGTGCAGTCCCTCCACCTGTTTCAGAGAAATGTTTTTTGTTCGTTAAGCCACAAGGTGACCTATCAATCATTTTAGATTAAAAAAAAAAATCTAACTTAAGACATGAACCAGTGAGAAACAGGTGCAGATGATGAATCAGGCAAGTGATTAGTATAGTGGTGATGCTGAATGCTGAGTGGTTGGAACAGACGAGAGGGGAAATGAGGTTGCTGCTGAGGTTGTTACATAAACAACCGATTTGGACTTTGCAGCCTCTCACAGTAAAACATTTGTTCCAATTTCTTTAATTTAAACTACATGATTTATTTTAATGTGGAGAAATAAGGGGTGGCTTAAGACTTTTTCACAGTAAAAAAGTTATACGGTAAATGTAAAATAACAGCTCTGTAGTATCCGTGCCTCAACAGATATGAATACAGTAACTGTCTTCTGATTTAAAGCGCACATTTTAAAACCTTACTATTTATTATTAATACTCAATATATAAAGAGTTTAGGTATTATTTTTAAACACTGTAAATATGAGAATGTTGTGTATTTGTTGTGTTCGTCAACAATGCAGTATGTACAGTATATACAGTGTATTGGAATTGTGGGATGCATTCATGTGTTAATCTTTACAGAAATTATATTCACAATATTGAAATGACTGAGATTATGTGTTGCAATTTGCGTATTGAGCACCACCATGAATGTTTATAGCTCAGTGCTGCTGAATTCTTAAATCTGCTTAGTGTTGATTAGTTTTCTATAATAGCAGCTCCGATAGTACTGTAGTGCAGTAAGTAAATCACTGATGTATATTAATACTCTAATTCTAATATGTTATGATTTCTCTAGTAACAGCTTACAGAAGGAGTTGTATGAACGAGACTTTACATACTGTACAGATGAAGCTGTCAGTAAGGAGACATTGATTTATACATTTATGCATAGTGTCAACAGTCAGTGCTTTAACAGACTGAGGTAAAGGTAAACTTGTTCCCTTTAGAAATTGAGAAAGCACACATACGTTTTTTCTGTAACGTGAAAAAGAACAAGTTACCCATTTTTATCTTTTTTTGTCTTATTTCAATAAAGGAAGAAATATTACTGAATCAGTGATTATAGTAGCTGCTTTATAATGAGTCATATCGAGATGTTCCACGACATTAAACATAACTATAAATTCATAACGAAAACTCGAAACACCCAGTAAATGCGATAGTTTTGTTTCTTGCATAAAGAATCTGTATTAAGTAAACATTTAATTTTTGCATAATTTATAGGCAAGTGTATTGCACATATTAAACATAAAAAAAAAAAAAAACCTTCTTAGTGTATTTTCCACAAAGAAAAATGCAAACCATACTGAAGTGATAACAGAAGGACATATAGAAAAGTCAAGGACATACAGTATAGACAATGTAGTCAGGAGAAAAGGTTACGGTATGTCCTCCATTGGGAACGTTCAGGTCTCAACAGGTTATGGAAAGTAGTCTGATATTTGAAAAGTAGTCTGTATTGTCATTGACTCCCTTAAGGAAAGTGACAATAAATTATATGTTTAAATAAATTATTCCTGTAACCTTTGAGATTGGTCAGTCTGGTCAAGTTAGCGTTACACTCCGCTGTGTTAAATAAGTCTCTCTGTTTAGCATCGTTGATAGACAAAATATGATAACAATGACGTTTCGTCTACAGATCGGTTTGTTCAGCTGTTTTCCTAATATTGTTCTAATATTCCATAAAATTAAGAACAGAACAAGATTACTTGTCTTTTATTATCTAGTGAATTGGGATTAAATTAGCTGTACAATATAAAATATTTTGATAAATGAAGTCACTATAGGTTAGCACAGTGTCTTTGCACCACCAGGGTCGAGGATTCAAGTCTCACTTCAGTTCAGTTTGCATGCTCTCTTCATGCTTGATGGGTTTCCTCTGGGTACTCCAGTTTTCTTCAACAAGCCAAACATGCAAATCTTTTAATTGCCCATAGTCTGTAAGTGGGAGTGTGTGCTTGTGTGCCCTGTAATGGGAGAGCACCACTTCCAGGGCCCCGAGTCCCCTGGGATAGGCTGCAGGCCTCCCACGACCCTGTACAGGACAAGTGATACAGAGAATGAGTGAGTCAGAGTCACTATATTTTTATGATGCATCTGAAATACTTTTCTAACACAAAGATTAATGTTATTTATAGTTAGACATTGTCACCATCTCACTAGATAGTGAATGTGTTAATTTTCCTCAAATTATTTTTATAAATGTCAGACTCCCCAGTGATGCAAGGAAAAAATTGTCGTCTAGCAACGGGAAATCGCAAGTCCTCCTGATGCACAACTATCTATGGGCCAAATCGAAGGCAGCAAAACTGACCATGTTCTGCGGGTGGGCAGCATTGCATGCACGCTCCTCTGTCAATCACAGTGGCACGAGCCAATCATGGATGTCTGTACACTCACATATGCAGAACTGAACGGAAAGGATTTTCCACTACCCTGTGAAGAAGATTTAAAAATTGTGTCCTTGTGCTAGCTCTGTAACTTAATATATATTGTGTATATGTCACATTTATGAATGGAGCGTTCGAGTCAAACTAGGACTTGTGAAACATCTTGTCCTTGAGGGAAGAGATGCATCCATTTTTCACATTCCCACATGTTTGGCTATTAAAGGAGTTCCTGGGAGGCCAGCGTTTCAGACATGAAGCAGACAGTGCGATTTTTAAATGTAGTGTATAATGAAAATATCTTTTGCAAAGTGTTTTTTAAAGCCTATAATCTAATGAAGACCCTTTCACTTACCCTTACATTCTTTCGCGCTCTCTCGCTATTACCTACTGATTCACATAGGATTATTGCCTCCGTACTCCATTTGGCCATAAATAAAAGCACTTTATTCTCCCCCTCTCTTAAACAAATTGTTTTATGGTAAGTGATTTACAGATCCACATTCACACACCTCTCACACACATCTCTTCAGTGTTTGTTCATGACCTGCCTATATGAACAAAGCTCAGACCGGAGTGTATAGAGGTTAGACTCTTACAGCCCGAGAAATCCGTGCAAGAAGTATTAGCTTTTAGATACCATTAAACATTTATGAGGCGAGATATATGTGCTGAGTCTCCTTTTGCTGAACTTCACACTGTGTCCTAACAGATCTTCATCTGCGCGTCTCTCCGATGTAGCCTCGTGTAAAATAAGATCTCAGATTTGGAGGAAACAATTCGTTCTGCTGCTCTCTGTACACTCTGACTGACGATTCGAGCACTGAGGAACACACACCAAGTGTTTGATCACACATTTCGTCTGTAGATTATGAAATAGATGGAATGCAGTACTTGATTTTGGAGTGGAATTTTATTGTTTGTAATGAGCATGTTCTCAAAGGAGCAAAAGACATGATGGATGTGTGCTGTGACTGTCTCTCAGATTCCTTAATGACTACACTTGTCTCGTGGCATGTGTCGCCTTGTTTTGCAGATCAGTGATGACAAACATCAAATGTCTCTGTGTGAACTGGCATGCAGATTTATAAGCACTTACTAGATGGTTCTGATTATGATGCGTGTTCTCGACAGATTTGTGGTTCTCCAGCTAGGACACAGACACTGAGAATGTAACCTGCCCTGGGTTTTAGAAAGGGAGTGAAACAATGTCAGAACACATTACATACGGGCTTTATATTTCAAGTAAAAAAAGAGAGGTAACTAGAAGAAAAACGATCACAAAGTCCATAAATATAATTAATAAATACACAATAGTCTTTCTAGAACCCTGGAGGCATGGAGTGGTTTTAAAGAGACTCTGAGTACAGGATTAGCATGTTCACCTCCTTCTGATATGTTCATGCTACTGCTTTTACAGCCACATACATCAAGCAAACAAAGGAACTCAAATCAAACAGATGACCTCGGTACTCTGATGCAAGCACCTCTGTGATATTTGCTCTATTTACAGGCAGAGGATGGTTTCAGAACAAGAGCTTTGTTGTTTGTGTATGAACTCCAATTCTCAAAAGATGTTTTCTGAAAGAAGCTTTTTTTTTTTTTTCCTCTTTATTTGAAGCCAGCTTTAGGAGTTGCACTACAGTATGTGTAAGACAGGATTGTGGTTGCTGTCCATTTGCTCTATACCTGCATTTAAGGGACGTTCAAGCCAACCTGGGACTAGTGATGAAATTTCTTGTGAACGAAGGCTCATCCCCCTGAGGTGGTTCGGAGCCCAATGCAGTCATTCCCTGTAGAATTCCTCACTCACTCACATCCATCCATCCATCCATCCATCCATCCATCGTGGGTCGTGGGGAGCCAGGTGGGGCATGAGGCGAGGTACACCCTGGACAGGGTGCCAATCCGTTGCAGGGCATACACACATACTCTCACTCACACACACACTCTGGACAATTTGGGAACGCCAATTAGCCTAATCTGCAGGTGTTTGGACTTTGGGAGGAAACTTCCAAACTCCATGCATATAGAGACGGGAATCATGGCTAATTCTTCCTGCCAGCTTGTGGAAGAGAAGCACATGTCTGTGGCAACTGTACTGTACACACAATCATTCACGAACACCACTTGCACATTAAAAAAAATTGGGTTTGTTTTTATGATGCATCCAATGTATAGTTCTGACCTCATTCCAAACCATTTACACGTATTTGGGCAATTAAAGGAGTTCCTGGAAGGCCAGAGTTTTATACATGAAGCAGGTGATTTGATCAATGGCTCTGGCGTTCTGAGAAAACTTTCTTCCTTTGTGGTATTCAAGCAATAGTGAAACGCTGGGATAAGTGCTTTAGTGTGGCAGAGGATTTAACTATTTTCTGTTATTCTGTACAGTCAAAAGTCCCAGGTTGATTTGAACTCCCCTTGTGCATTTTAATCGGTGAACTCTTTTAAAAAAGCTTAGATACTTTGATGATTATTTACCAAAGTATGCTAGAATTGGTGTTCCTTTGCTGCTTCACAGTTCAAGGGTTCAGGGTTGATCATGATCTCTGGTTATTGTCTAAATTTTGTGTTTAAATAATATGGGTTTCCTCCCATCTCCCATAAACCATGTTACTTAAACCTCTTAGATGAATTGGCTAGTAATGGCTGTGAATGAGTGTGCCAATGTGTGTGCATGACTTTGTATCCCATCCAGGCTGTATCCGCAAATTTCTCCATGAGGTAGGCTCTAGATCTTTCACAACCCTAGCCTGTATAAAGCTCTTACTGAAGATGAGCTACATATGATTTATCAGCTCTGCATAGATTGTACAGTAAAATACCTCTCAGGCATATGGTTTGCATTTGGGGTGCAGATGAAATGGCAAATCGTATGCCAGGTACTTCCCATATGGTCCTGCCCCTGATTTTTTTAATGTATCAGAAAGGACCAATATTGCCAAACCACTCTATATAGATTTTAGTCACATTGGAAACTAAAGTAACTTTGGCCTGACGTTAGTGTATATATGTCTTAAGTTTAAGGTCTTGCATGTCCAGGGTCAAGGGTTTAAGTCCCACCTTTAGGTCTGTGTGCGTGGAGTTTGCATGTTCTCCTCGTGCTTGGTGGGTTTCCTCTTGGTACTCCGGTTTCCTCCAACAGTCCAAAGACATGCAGATTAGACTCAGTGGAATTTCCAGATTGCATGTAGTGTCTGTTGTGTTTGCTTATGTAATAGATTGGAACCTCTTCCAGGGTTTACCCCGCCTTTTAGTCCTGAGTTCCCTCAGATAGTCTCCAGGTCTCCTGTGACTTTGTACAGGATAAGTAGTATAGATTATGAATGAGTATATTCTTTGGTTTAGTTTTGAAAACTGATTTGTAGGAAAGGCAGTCATGTCATTTTGAAATCTGGTAAATAGCTAAATAAGGGGATGATATTGCATGTGAATGTTGACTGGAGGTCCTACCACAGTCAGTCAAGTGAGAAATAAATGGTCACCATTGGCCTCCACGGTCCCTAGTTGGACTACAGACATTCCTAGATGGATGGATGGAAGGGGCTGTTAAACTGAAGTAGGTGTTCTAGTATATTAACAAGAAAACTAAATTACCACACAATGCCATCTACAAGCCTGGCAGTGGAAACCACTGTACCAAAGTTAGAGTTAACGTAGCTCCTCATGCACTTGCAACCAAATACATTCACTTTAAACATGTCGCTTCTTATCAAGCAGGTCAAAAGCGTGATAACACTATGTAGGACAGTTGGTCCCCAGAACCAGAGCTCAGGTTTCTATATAAATGGTTTACTCTTTATTTTTGGCCAATAGAGGGCAGTCTATCCCCATTTTAAGCATTCTGGTGCAGCTTTCCAAATTCAATACATACTTGTACATATCCCAGGCCTGCTCTTCACATTTCTCTTAACACACTTAATAATGTTTGTCTTAACATTGTATACTGTACTGATTTATGATCATACTACTTAATGTGAACTAAAATATGATGGGCTCTATATTAAGACTGGGCAGTTGTGTGGCTCATGGTTTGCTTATCAGGTTGTTAAATGTACATCCGGATTGGATTCGCATAGTTCATATTCATATATAGTACAAATGAATTCATATATAATCTATACTCTTATAGAAAGTTGTGTGAAGAAGAAGTGTTCAATAACTGTTCTCAAAATAAGCACAATCCCTGCTTGATATACTATACAGAATCTTACAGAAACCCTTATCCTCACACTAGTAACAGTAGGCCGGAGTTAAACAAATACCATAAATCTAAAGCACGGTTATATTTGTTTTTAGTAATTCTGTTTAGATTTATTGCTCACTTAAGTGTTCAGTAAAAAGGTGTTCAGTCTTTTTTGAAGACAGTCAGTGACTCAGCTCTTTACAGGTTGAATCCCCTTCCTGCATGCACATACACAGAAGAGTCATGGTGCACGTCTCTCTTGTATCTTGATGGATGGTGAGTCAAGCAGAACTGTGTTAGAAGTAAAAGTGATATAGAGCAGGGTGTGATAAATACTCCAGGTTGTTATGGGCCGGGTTGTTTTCGTAGGCAAGCATCAGTATTTTAAATCTGATACAGGCACCTGAAAGATGCCAGTGCACTGAACTATGTAATAAGAACTTGCATAGATGGAACACAAATGGTTTAGCCGCAGTTTGAATCGGTTCCAGGGTTCCGATGGTGCACAGGGGAAGACTGACCAGGTGCAGAATCTTGGGATTAAACAAAAATATAAAAGAACTGATTAAGCAGTGTTTGATGTGTCTTCAGAAAATCTTTCACAATATTGATTTGAAAAATATACACGTACAGTGCCGTGAAAAAGTATTTGCCCCCCCTTTTTCATACTGTATTTGTTACACTTAAATGATTAAGATCATCAAATAAATTTTAATATTACACAAAGATAACCAGAGTAAATACAAAATGCAGTTTTAAAATCTTGATTTCTCCCTTCTTTATATTTTGTTCTGGGTTATTTTATGAGCTCCTGGATGAGTTGTCGTGCTCTTGGAGTAATTTTGATTCTTCAAGTTTTCTTCATTTGTGAATAATGGCTCTCACTGTTGTTCAATAGAGTCCCAATGCCTTGGTTACCTCTTTTCAGATTGATACGTCAGTTACTTTGTTCACATGTGTTCTTGAATTTCTTTAAATCATGTTGCTTTTTTAGATCTTTTAGAATACATCACTTTGTCAGACAGGTTTTTATTTAAGTGAGTTCTTGATTTAAAAGGCCTGGCAGTAATCAGGCCTGGGTGTGGCATGTGAAATTTAACTCAGCTTTTCAAAAATCACTGTTTATTTGTAACTTAGCATGGGGCAATTACTTTTTCACACTGGGCCAGGTAAGTTTGTGACTTTTTTCCTTTAATAATTAAAATCATCATTTAAAAACTGCATCTTGTATTTACTCGGGTTATCCTTGTGTAATATAAACATTTTGTTTTATTATCTGAATCATTTAAGTGTGACAAATATGCAAAAAAAGGGGGGCAAATACTTTTTCATTGCACTGTAATTGCACTATTACTTCACACACAGCCAAGAACCAGAATAGTGCCTAAAATGAACTAGAGCTAGAAGATACTTAATTTTAGCTTAACAGTTGAAATTCACTATATAAAAATAGCAGCATTAGATGGCAGTGTGCTATCAGAGGCACGCTGACACTGACGTGTCATTTCTCACACTCATCCAGCTGATAGTGTTCACTCATTATTGCTCTCTGTCTGAAACCCTTTTCAATATTTTATGTAACCATCCGTTTGGTCAGAAGAGCAGGTTTTCAGCACAGCAGTGGTAGCTCAGAGGGTTAAGGCACTGAGTTACTGATTAGAAGACCCAGCTCCACCAAGTTGCTATTATTGGGCCTTTAACCCTATCTGCTCCAGCGGCACTGTATCGTGGATGACCCTGCGCTCTGACCCCAGTTACACAGGGATATGTAAAGAAAGAATTTCTTTGTGAAGTAATGTATGTATAAATGTACAGTATATGTGTGACAAATAAAGGCTTAACTTAAAACACTACACCTGGCTTCAGCTCGTTATCAAAGAAGGAAATAAAATTAGCAAATTGGGCAGCTACTGTGGGAATTTATTAAATATAGTACCTGTAATAAATAGAGTCATTTAAATACACTGCCTAGTCAAAAAAAATAGCACATTGATGTTTTGTTTGACCACCTTTAGCTTTGATTACAGTGTGCAATGTGGTGGCAAATTCATGTGTGAAAATATGCCTGTGCCATCATGAAAAAAAAAACACATCCATGGATGGGATAACAGAGACAGAGAGCACAGCTGTGTCATTCACATAAACTCATTCAATATTTTCACGTAGTCAGTTGACTTAATTTTTTTGCTAAGTCTAGATCTGATCAAATGAAGCAACCCCAGATGATAACACGGCCTCCAGAGGCTTGTACAGTGGACACTATGCATAATGGGTGCATCGCATCGTGCGCTTCCTTTGCTTCCGCCCATCGCTCTGAAATAGGATCAGTCTGGACAGACCACATATCCTTTTTTCCATTTCTCCAAAGTCAGATCATTATACTTCCTAGCAAATTGAAGCCTTTTTTCTAATTAATCTCACTCACAAGTGGCTTCTTAGTCAGCTGTTTAGTCCCACTGTTAAAAGACATTCATTGTAGGTTGATTGGTGGTTCCAAATTTCCTGTACTGCATAAGTGTTTGTTACAGGTTGCTTTAAAAACGATATCCTCCCCTTTATAGAAGTGAACAAAAATTTAGTCATAATATCATATAAATAGATTTTAAATTTGTTGCAAGCAGGATCAGGGTCACAGCAAGGTCAAATGTATGATAGTTGGTTGAATTGCACTATATTTTAAGCAGTGGTGCACAGTACTTTAGTATTTGTGCCTCATTACTGTACTTGAGTATCATTTTGATGCAGTATTTCAGTTGAGGATTAATTATAGTACTCTATAATTTTCTACTCCACTATGCTAGTAAAGAAATTCCGTACTTATAACTCGAATATATTTATATTGACAAAAAATGTGAACAGCATCTTAAATTTGGTACATTAAAAAGTACTTTTTCTTTTGGATGTGGCAATATCACCACCTGCAGACTACTACACGTAATTGAATTTGCAAGATAATTGCCATTTGAATTGAAGACTTATATTAATAGTGTAATATTTTGGCTAGCGTATCGTTACTTTTATTCAAGTGTAGGATTTATGTACTTGGTCTACTGGTTTTAAGGGTAATTCTGGACTACAGGGTAAATTGGTAACAAGAACAAGACTTGTTACTGAAGCACTGAAGTTGAACCCTCACCATAATTTACATTTACCACATTTGTACTATAAAATTCAAATTCTATTTTATTTGTCACATACACAGTCATACACAGTACGATATGCAGTGAAATGCTTATACGACCGCTTATATGACCTTAAAAAAAACATTTAATAAATAAATAGTGGAATAAAATAAAATAAGATAAAATACGAGTAGGTTTAGCTATAGAAACATAAGAAAATAGAACAAAATATAACATTTTCAAAAAATATATAAGAAATATAAAAACTTATCTATACAAATGTGGACAAAAATAGCAATAAATTTAAATGCAAATAAAAATGGAAATGGAAATAAATGGAATGTCCAGGAAGTGTGCAAATGTGCAATGTCCATGTGTATCAGCGCAATTTCAGTGGTTTTCAAATTTCATATAAAATTTGAATCCAAGGGCAGTTAATGAAATGTATTGCATCATTAAACATCATTAACATTTGAATAATGTATTATTTCAGTTTATGATTAATTGCGAATTACTAGCACCAGCATAGACTAATCAGCTATAACATTATGGCCACCCACCTATACTAAATATTTTGTCACTAAAACAGCCCTGACCGTTGAGAAATAGAATCCAGTAGACCTCTGATGATGTCCTGTGGTATCTGGCACCAAGTTGTCAGTATCTGATCATTTAAGTCCTGTAAGTAAGAGAATTGGAGCCTGGCATGGATCTAAATTATTTTTCTTGAAATCTGGAGAATTTGGAGGTCAAGGCAACACATCAAACTTGCTGCTATGTTCTTCAAACCATTCTTGAACCCTTTTTACAGTACAGTGTGGGTAGGTGATGGTAAACAACACATTTCAGGACATGAACGTCAGGACATAAGGTTTCATAGCACAACATTGCCCAGAGCATCACATTGCCTTTGTCAGCTTGAATTATTCGCATAGTACATCCTGGTGGCATCTCCTCCCCAGGTAAGTGATGCACATGATGTAAAAAAAAATAAGATCTATCAGACAAAGCCACCTTAATCTATTGCTTTGTTGTCCAGTTCTGATGCTCACATGCCCAAGTCAGGAGCTTTTGGCGGTGAATACACGCTGACCAGTCGGCGGCTATGCAGCCCCATACCAAACTGTAATACCTTGTGAATGTGACCCTGTAATATTGTGTAATATTCTGAAATTTCCTTTAGCATCAATAAAGTATCTATCTATCTATCTATCTATCTATCTATCTATCTATCTATCTATCTATCTATCTATCTATCTATCTATCTATCTGAAAGTTGGATAAAACTGCTTTACTCCCATCTTAATATCTGTACTAAAAGAGCAAAAAAGTTTACTGACAAAAATAAGCTGCTTTAAACCTTTTATTGAAAAGGAATTTTGAATTAACAGTTGTTTCCCCTAATTTGCACAAAGGAAGTCTGTCAGAATTATTGTTTGTGCAATGCAGAGACGCTGAAAGGGAAAAAAATAGTCAGAATAACAGCTCACAATACCATCGAAATACAAGTGTAGCGTAACACAACAAATTAATCTCTGTAGCATAATTTTTTTTTTTTTTAAGAAAAATCTTCTTTGGCTTTTTATGCTGCACTTTCTTATTGATTATCATTCATTTAAAATGGAGATGAGTTTTATATTTATAGATGAAATGGAATGTACTGTTTGATCCTTTTATTTCTTTTTCTTTTTACAGAACTGCCTATTGCGAAGACAAAAAAGAAGGAAACCATTGTTTATATATACGAATCCCTTTAAAACAAGGTTTAGGTAATATGTAAATTCTACAAATTGTGAACACTGTAAACTAATTTTGGCTTGTAATTAACTTTTTTTTATTTTTTTTGCTGCACAGGTAGAACTGTACTGAACAGACTGATCTCTCCTCAGTCTTCTGGAAGTGTGACAGCACCTGGTCACATGACCTGGAAGAGAAAAGCCAGGAGCCATTTTGGATCCCTTTCTGGTTAGATTGTAATTATATTTATTCATCTGTTTGCCTCATGGGGCTGTGTGTGTGCGTGTGGGTGTGTTTGTGTGTGTGTTTGTGCTTCATGGCAAATTCATATTTAAAGTTAATAAAAAATAGGGACACAGTACTGTCACTCTATAATAGACAGTAATGGAGGGTTGAAATCAAATGTTTAATTACTTAAGAATGAAAGCATTAAGGTTAAGAGTGGAATTTATACAATATACTAAGATACAGTACCATAAAAATGAGGTAGTAAGAATGATGTGGAGCAAACTAAATTCTCATTCACAGCAAAAGACCTAGCTTACAGTTCTCTTGTTTGTCCTTTGGTGATGTGTGCTTAGTCCTTGTTTCTTCTCCAAATGCATTTTGGCTGGAAGAAGTATGAAAGACTAAATAGTTGACCTTGTTTGCACATCAGTGTGTCAGTAAAGTGGACTGTGGACAGTTTGCAATAACTGCATTCAGCCAGTGACCTACTGATATCGGAAAAATGTTGTTCAGGTAGGTCCTCTGGGGGGTTTATGTATTGGTGTCTGCCACCAGGACACAGTAGATCCTTTGGATGCCATGGGTTGGGGTGTCTGGTTCAGCAGCCTTGGGCTGACTGCCTGCTGGGCCCTTTGCAGCGCGTGCTGTGGTGCATTGGGTGTTCATGTGCCTTTTTATCGTTGCGAACATAGTTTTTTCCGCGATTTGTAGTGCAGTCCCTACCTGTGGGAAGGGACTAGAGAGGCTGGCATAATTCCCCATGATTATGGGAGAGCCTTGGGTGCCGTTGATCCTGTGTCACCAATTTGCTGGTGTATAGATGTAGATGGTGATCTGTGTTGTTCAGTCGTCATCTTTCCACTCTCACTTTCTAATAAAAAAGATTAGAAATCATTTTTACCACTATGCATCTTTGCACCATTAATAATTATTCACTTTCTTTGCACTACTGTATATTCCACCCTGTTTATTCTGTATATACTGTAGAAATAAGGACTCACACATGTACTTACAATATGTACTATATGGTGTTATAGTTCCTTTTATAGTTCCTGTTCCTTTTAGGCATGACATTTTCCAGACAGGCTAATTCACTGCAATGTTTGCACTGTTACTGCATTGCACTGTATTATGCTGCACACCATTATAGACACATATTTTCCACATCTTTATTACCTAATGCTCCATCTGTTATACTGTACATTACTATATCACTATATAAATACCATAACTCTATTACCAAATGCATCTTCTGTTTGTATAATCACATAGTATTTATTAATTTGTAAATAGGCCACTTATGAACTTCCGGTTAGATGCTAACTGCATTTCATTGGCTCTGTATGTGTACTCTGCACAATGACAATAAAGTTGTATCTAATCTAATCTAATCTAATCTAATCGAATCTAATCGAATCTAATCTAATAAGTTATACCATGTTTAAGAATGATATTACCCAGAGGAAAGATATACTGTAGAGGAAAAAGCAACAGGTCCAAATGAAACCTTGCAGAACACGGCATGATCTACAAGCTAAGATGCATACTGTATCAGAATAGATGTGTTGTGTCATACTTCTGTATATGCACTTTATTTAAAAAAAAAAAAAAAAAAGATGGTCTTGCTAATTAATTAGAGACCTAAATCTGTACAAATACCTGTGTTTCTCTACATCTGTGGAGCTGTACCGAATAAGGCATGATAAGGAACTCGGTGCTCATGTGGCCTGGCATGGCTAGTGTGCTACAGTACGTATGGTGGCCAAGCATGACTGGAAAGCTAGGACTCATTTATACATCACTTCTAGTGAGTTTGTGTGATTTCCTTTGCAGAATGGGCCGGTTATCAACCTGGAAAGAAGTCTAAGGGCTGATGCGCTGATCCACACTGCGCCATAGCTGTGCTCTCTGTCGGCCCGATCGGACCATTTATGACCTGAGTGCCCCGACCCTGCACTTACTCTGGTGAGTTCTTTGCTTTCCTCTGATTGTTTCTGTTCTTCTTGCTGTTCCTTTATGTCCCAGAGCCCTGCATGATGCTCTGCGAATCTGGCAACATGCCTGAGGTTCACCATCTGCTGAGATCTGTAATGTTTTCATGCTGAAATTCCTCACTCCTCACAACTGATGTTTTTATTTTGTAGAAAGATGAGTTTTGATGTCTTAAACTCGGGAACTGGGTATGGTTTCGCACTCCCTGACGCCTACCGTCTATAATGTAATATTAGCTTTTACCCTAAAGGAGAAACTGCTTGCTTTACTGAAAACAAAACAATATAAAAAAGTCAGGCTAAAGATTTGTCTAAAATCTACTGCGTAAGGTTGCCTTCCCAAAGGGGTAAATAAGCAGGACACACAAATTATAGGAAATGTAATCATAAATATCCATATCACTGGTGTGTATAGCACTGATGTACTGTACAGTAGTAGGGAATTAATTTCAGGACTGGTGAGAAATAGTGTTTTTACAGTATAATGTGCATTTTGAATGAATTCCAGATAGGAGCAGTGCTGGAATTCAGAATTTGTTGTTCAGCTCACCAAACATCCTGTACTTATATATCGTTAACAGGCCTAGGAAATTCAATGCATTTATAATATTTTTTAATTGAAAAAGGTTAAAACTACATGCTAGTATTAACAGGGACTTCTTTCTTCTTTCTAGTATTAATGAAGAATTCTTTCTTTGTCAGCCGTCATCTTGATATTCCCTGCGTTAAGAGTGTTGCTACCTGAGCCAGAAAAAAATGGATAATCGAATACTCTTATTTCTCACCATAGGGTCTGGTAGACATTAAAAGGCTATGTAAATAGCCTTTGATGACTTCTCAGAGCTTCTCACACTTCATTCAGATCACTCAGCTGCTTTGCATTTTTACTAACCTCTTAGGGTGAAAGCAGACCAGAGGTGATTTATATGACTTTGGCGGGGTGCCAATATATTGCACACCACACACACTACAATGGATATTTTGGGAACACCTCTTAGCCTAGTCTGCATGTCTTTGGACTGTGGGAGGAAACTGGAGTACCGGAGGGAACCCAGAAAGCACAAGGAAAACATTCAAACTCCATGAACACAGACCTGAGGTGGGAATCAAACCCTGACTCTCAAGGTGCAAGGCGCAAGGCGACACTGATAACCACATGGTCTTTTCTAAAATGTATTTCTCCTTTGAACGGTTCATATTAAGATGCGTCTGCTGCGTCTGCTCTATAAAGCCTTCATAACGGCTCTAATCTGAGGTTTGTTAATTGGTGATTTCTGAGGCTGGTAACTCTAATGAACTTCTGGCCTTGCTTTCCGGCGATGGTCTTCATGAGAGCCAGTTTCATCATGGTGGTTGAAGGGTTTTGAAAAAGCCCTTGACAATACTGTTCTTGCAAGGACTATTCCAGAACAGCTGACCTTTGTGACTTAAAATAACAACTGACTGTTTTTGTTGTTACTTATAATCACCTAATGACATACGTGTTATTTCATTGTTTAAAAAAAAAAAAAAAAAAAAAAAAACCCTGCATTTTTCTAGAACTTTTGTCTGGTATATAATCAGCTGTGATGGTAACCATTCACAAACTATCAAAAACGAATTCAGAGAGGTTTCGAACATGAAATTTCTCAAGCCTCCTATTGCCTCCACATTTTCTTTCGCTCCTTGTTCTCTGTGCTGATGCTGCAGCACATCACTTCCCCACCAGAATGTGCCGTCTCAGACACCTCTGAGAAAACTCTCAAGGGAGCTGTTGTCCTTTGTCATTGTGGATGTCTTCCCCATATACAGTAGGCAGCTTTCACTGAAGGGTAATCCACACATGACGTGCCGAATGGGCATTAAAAATAACTCGCACGGAGCCATTAGGATTTTGTCCACACGTTGGTTCATGAAAAGTTGAGAAGGTCATGCAGATCACCTCTGGTCCACTTCCAGACTCAAAGAGAAATCGAATGTGTTTAACTCTAAGGTTAGTGAACATGCGAAGCAAAGTTGCTGAGTGATGTGAATGGAGTCTGAGAAGTCATAAGTACTAAATTGCTTTCGAGTTGTTAACTGCAGCTTATGGCATTTTAAGATCAAAGCACACGTTCATGCACTGAGAAGTATTTCTGTAGTTAAGATTATTCTAATTCATGATTTTTAATGACCTGTTTGTGGTTTATACGTAAATTTTTTAAGAAATTAGGCTGGCTGATGACATATATTATAGATTAATGAATATATGAACGTATGAATACAAGTTCAGACTGATACTATTATATGCCAGAAAGCAGAATATTTCCAGCCTAGTGTACTGTATTATAGAGTATTGAGGTTCACTGTTATGAATACTCCAAGTTAATTTGTTTTAACCTACAAGGGTTTGAGTAAAAAATTATCCACACTCACACAGTTACAGTGGGGCAAAACATTACTATTTTGCCAGCCAACAATTGTGCAAGTTCTCCCACTTAAAAAGATGAGAGGCATGTAATTTTCATCATAGGTGTACCTCAGCTATGAGAAACGAAATAAGAAAAAAAAAAAACCATCCAGAAATCACATTGTAGGATTTTTTATGAATTAAATGGTAAATTCCTTGGTAGAATAAGTATTTGGTCACCTACAAACAAGCAAGATTTCTGGCTCTCACAGACCTGTAACTTCTTCTTTAAGAGGCTCCTCCTGTCCTCCACTCGTTACCTGTATTAATGCCATCTGTTTGAACTCGTTATAAGTATAAAAGACACCTGTCCACAACCTCAAAAGATTCAGTTCTGATGAAGAATGAAGACAACAGTGCAGACATGGCTTTTCTAAAAGTTAATTAAAATTTATTCTGCAGCCAGAGTGTAGATCATTTTTTGACTCGTATATTAACTATGAAATGGCAAATACTTCAGCACCAAGTTCTTACATACTGTAGTTAAAAAAAGTTAATTAAAATTAATTCTGCAGCTAGAGTGTGGATACATTTTTGACTTGCACCGTATATTACTTATAAAATGGCATAGTTTGATTCATCATTAATAGCACCAGACATTTAAAAGCTTATAGAAGAGTTAACACGGATATGAGGGCATTGAAATGTGAAAGAGCTATAAAATTGTTTATTTCCTTATGTCCTTGATAAGCATATTTATACACATGTTGTGTTATATACAGTATTTCAGAGAAAAGTAAACTTCATTCCTGAGATGTTGCTTTAATTGTTCAGATGATGACATTTCATTTGCCACCTGAAATCATAAATGAACTGAAGACTGATTGAGCAGATGCCTTGCTTAAGGATTTCATGCATGCACGGATGCTTTTAAAGACTGAGGGAAAGTCTTTGCAGAGATTGTTCAGTGACTCATCAATTGATTTATACTGCCGAGTGCCATTTTAGTTTTCTTCCAGCAACTTGGCCTGTTTTTTGAGGCGCTTCCAAAATGAAAAAGTAGCTTCCCCATGCACACTCTAGTCCTTTCTACTCTAAGGATTCTTAGCCAAGGGCACATTCTAAAGAGAAACTCGAGACAGATCTGGCATAGGCATCATACTTTTGAGGATTTATTTGACTCACTTTTTAATTAAGACTAAAATCTTAACTTGGCTTTCAATATGTCCTAATGTTAAAAAGTATATTAGAGGCCATATTTTAGTATATTAGCTACTTAAAGTAAGAATCTCCCTAAAATAAACAATTTATTGTTCAGTACAGTATCAGTACAGATATAATCCACATGTGCTGGATGTCTGATTCATTTTTTATTGCAAATCTCAACATGCAAAAGTCAAAGTTACATGGAAAGACTTATGATTGAGAGACATAAGATCATCAAGAGAAGATCTGTGGGAGCAGCTAGGAGTTTGCGCACAGCATCCCGCTCTGCCTCAGTCTTCTGTGATTAAGCCAACTGATTTCTGCTGCTCGAGTACCTTGACTTGAATAATGCACTTGTCACATGTGCTTAAAATAATGGCAATGCCTGTGTCAGAGAAATGAGGGAATACGTAACACATCATCAGTCTTCATAATGGTTTGTGTGTCAAAGTAAGTGCATCAAAATTGAAGTGGTGGAAGGTTCATGAGGGGAAGCAAACCATCTTGCATTTCTTCTTTTTGCCTACATTTAATTAATGATTTTTTAAAAAAAGATTGGCGGAAAACGTCATATTGAATCAGGATATTTATAAAAAATCGAATTGGCACCTAGGTATCCTGATAATATTGTACCGGGAAGTGACTGGTAATGCCCAACCCTAGTTTGTATAGTTGGATAAAATTCAGTTCATCATATTGCCTAGGCTGTGCTGAAAAAAAGATATGCCACTCTACAATCCAATGCACAATCCTGGCCCCATATTAATTATTTATTAAAACATAGTAATGGAAAAAAATGTCTAAAATAATACTCAAAATTTTAAGGTGCTCTGAAAAACAGGGTTATTTTTACTTACTCTTCACATATAATAATAATAATAATAATAATATCAGATACAGATTGAACACTTTCGAGCTTGCAGGTAATGCCAGCCCGTTCCGCTGGCCACCGCAAATATATTTCAGTCCTGAAATATGCATTAGATATGCATTAACTGAAACACTGCATTAACCCTGGAATACACGGTATATACACAATTAAATTGTCTAGATACTTCAAATGCCTTTGTACTCACATGGAATATACAACACATATGAATAATTCTTGTATAATACATTGTAGTATGTAGAATGCGATCATGTGCTATTTTTATGTTTCATATAAAGTGAACAAGGAAATAAACAGGCTAAAGTATACCAAGTTAAAACAGAAAGTTTCATTCTAAAACACTGTGTATATAAAATGTTTCTATGGTAAGATATTCAGTGGCATCCACTTTAGAGATAAAGGAGAAAGGTATGAACACATGGTCAAAAGATTTGTCCAGGATTTCAACCATCTGCAGAGAGGAAAATGGCAGATGTTTCTTTTTTTACTAAGCTTCTTTCCATTTCCGAAGTTCGGGACTAGACCTCCCTGTGGGGTTTGTTAGGCCTAAAGCGCCTTGATCCATTGTGGCCAAATTTTTTTGCTTTCAGGCTTCACTCTCACTAAATTATTTCAGATATTTGTCCCAGAGATGTTTTTTTTTTCTTTTTTGCCTCGGCGTGGTGTAGATGAGTGAAATCTCTCCGTTTGGGATTTGCAGAAGTTTTGGACAGTGTCCAGTAATCAGAGTTGGTCTGCTTCTGGTTAAACAAGGAAGACTTATCTGTTGTGGCCTTAGAGAATTTTGTGGTGCTTTCCAGTGCTGCAAGTGATAAATAATGATGTATGTTTTTAGAGAAACCACAAAAATAGTATTCTACCTGACATTTTACTACTGTACATAAAAATAAAAAAATCTTGAAAAAAGTAAATTTATCTAGCATTGTAAAGTTTCTTATTATATTAAGAAATAATTTATGGTCTTTCAGGAAATAGATGCTTAAAATAAGCTAAACCATCTGTCAATAGAACAAGACAATTTCAAGCTTGCAAGTGTTTCAGTCAAACATGGGACTTATAATGAAATTTCTCAGGAATAAAGACATAAAACTGATTGACATTTAGAGATGATTTTAGGTCTGTATGGTACAGTATATGGGTGCCAATCCACTGCAGGGCACACACACACATACAGTAAATACACACACACACACTCCTATCCACAAACTATGGGCAACTTGGGAAGGCCAATTAGCCTAATCTCCATGAATGATGATCTGTCCGAGGTGGCTCAGAGCCCACTGCAGCCATTCCTGTGAACATTCTGAGACTAGAATGCCTGATTTTTTCCCTAAAAAATAGACAGATAACGTTGCCAGCTTGCAGAGGAGATGCATGTGTTTGTAGAAACGGTACACACAATCACTCATGAACACCACTTGCACTTTACAGAAACTCAGTTGGGAGTTATTGCCACATCCCCAGTACAGTCCTGACCTCGGTCCGAGCCATTTCCAAATTTATGCCATTAGAAGAGTTCCAGGGAGACCAGCGTTTCAGTTGTGAAGCACTAGTACTGTAAAATGCTAGGATAAGTGCATTAGTGCAGAAGGGAATTATATAGAGAAATAAAGGAGAGATTTGATTTGATACTCTCATAACTGTCTTCTGTTATTATACACAATTAAAAGTCCTGGTTTGACTTGAACATCCATTATATTTTTATAAAAGTCTAGAAATGTCTGATACTTGTTATAATGCTATAATAGTAAAACCTAGATAAATTGTATTATTTGTTTACTAAGTTGTCATTTCCTCCCCGCCCGTCTCCCCAACCTACCATTGTTACATTATTTTGTTTTTTTCGCCTCAAATACTGCAATAAAATTACAATAGTAATATGAGCTAACACAGGGTGAATCAACCGTACTATTATATTATTTCAAAGAGCCACATCCATAAATAAGGAGAACATATTCAAGAGTGTATGAATATGCATTGAAAATTACATATTCATGCACACTTTGCAGATTCATATAGGTTGTTTATGAGCTCCGCAAGGAGAAGAGAGTTCAAACTGAGTGGCAATGCAACCCTGTTTAACCAGTTAAATACAAAATCAAGTTCAAGTTCCTTTTTTTAATATCACAATTTGCATTAATGTTATAATAAACTAGATTTTGGAGCGTGACTGTGGGGATTTGTGCACATTCAGCTACAAGAACTTTAGCGAGGTCAGGCACTGATGTTGGCTACCCAGGTACTTGTTCAGTCCCTTGTTACTTCAAGACTGGACTACTGCAACTCATTCCTGGCAGGTGTGCCTCTGTCCACTTTTCATCCTCTGCAGCTGATCCATAATGCAACTGCACGTCTCATTTTCAAACTTCCCTAGTTCTCCCACACTGTTGGAGGAACCAGAGTATTACTTCTATGGAGTACTATGGACTCTACTTCTCCGCTTTCTACACTGGCTTCCTGTAGCTGCCGGCAATAAATTCATAAATTCCTCCAGCACTGCTTGGCTGGCCTCACCGTCTCTCAGAGATCGAGGAAGACATGGGTCTAGACTGTTCTGGTACCTAGGTGATGAAATGAACTTCCTCTAGATGTCCATACAGCTAAGTCTCTGGCAATCTTTAAACAAAGATCTCTTTTGTCAATATTTGGGTTAATCTTCCCTCCCCCTCCCCCAAACAACCCTTCCCAACAGTGTTTGACTGATGGCACTTACAGTAGTTAGTAACCTAGTAACCCAGTGTAAGGATCTAGCCAATGACAGACACTTCAAAGCACTTTTGTAAGTGACACTGGATAAAAGTGTCTCCCAAATGCCTAAATGTTAATCTGATATGTTGGGTGAAGAGTCCTGGGGTGCAGTCAGCATCCCAGTTTTTCTCAGAGGTTTTGAGCATATCTCAGGATTCTTGGCAGGCTACACAATTCCTCCCCTTCCAATTTGGGAAAGCCAGTTAGCCTAATCTGCTCAAGGAGACCAAGCACTGAGAAAACATTCAAATTCCACACACCAAGACTGGAGGTGTGAGGTAACAGAGCCACCATGCTGTCAGACTACTGAGAACTACAGTACAACTCCCAACACCAACGTTCCGGTTCACCTGAATACTGACACACCTGACACTACTGTAATTACCAGACACAGATAAAAGAGACTCACGCACTTCCGGCCTTTGCAAAGTATACGCTCCCTGTGACTAGTTCCAGGTGACTAGGTCGTTACCAAGCCGTTTAATACTTGCATGTCCCTTTTGGATATTGACCTTGATTGTGGTTTTGTTTCTGAGTTTAGCCTGATCCTGTTTATGCCCGACGCACATCGCACATGTCTCTTTGATTTTGAATTATCCTTGCTGGTTTGTTTAATGTGTTCCTAGAAACCCCTGTTAATAAATATTCTAACTGCACCTGCGTTCTCCAAGTCTGGTTCATAACACATGCCACCCAATGTTATTCTTCTTGCCAAAGTCAGGCCTTTCTGGAGCAATTTAATGACCTTGATAGAAAACTTTGTAGATCCTGTAGCTGCTCTAGTTTTAACAATACTGGCCAGCATGTTCTACTTGCATAGGAAGGATGGCTTAGCCTCTTTTCACAGAACACCATTAGCAGACTTATCAGAGTTGCATGAATGTCAAGATATGTCAAGGTACAGTATGTTGCTTCAGTACTGTATCTATATTGTGAAAGATCTGTCTTTAGGTTCACTGTTAAATATGAGGAATATACTGTGGATTCCTGGGGTGGGCATGTTTGCGCTTGAGTCATATTCATGAGGTTGAGGAGGATTACTCCATTAGCCTCTATGACATCCTTGACTTCTATCACTCTTTCCTCCATCTTGATCTATGCAGCCATCTTCATATATAATACATTGAAGACATGCACACACACTTTTCCCTTGCCCTTTCTTTTTCCTCTCTCTGAGTTGCTGCTAGCCATGCTGTCTTTTTGAATGGTTGTCTCTTGAAAGATTAGAGATGGCTTGTATAGAAGCACAGAAGTGTAAATAATAACCCATGAAGAGAAAACTCTCTGAATCACTGAGTCTGTTTAAGGCAAGATGTGGCTTTCCTTTGAGGAAAAGCACAGACTTCTGACCTCACTGGACCTCTCACTGCAGGATGAGCTGGGTTATTGGGTTGGGACGGAAGTGCCACAGTATGGGTGGAAGTTCCACAGTAGTGTAGTGGTGTAAAGTTTTATGGTGGTGGTAACTACATTAAATGTGATTTATTTGCTTGGATATACTGGCAGGGCTCCATGTGCACAATTTTAAGATAAAATTATTAGTATAATAATAACTTTATCTTAAAAATTTAAGCGGCATAAAATGGGAATAAATATAATAGTAGCCACTGGCCTCAAAGGTCCCTAGTTGGACTAGAGAGGATCCTAGCTGGATGGAGTGATCAATATAACTTCAGGGACAATCTGATAATTATGATTCATATTAATTTCTTCACACTTTTCAAACTCATTTACATATATATCTTTTTTTTATTTATTTGGTAAAGCTGCTTTGCGACAAGGACTATTGTTAACAGCGCTATAGAAATAAAGCTAAATTGAATTTAAATTAATATGACAATGGCCATTTTGAAGGTAGTGATAGTGTTGAAATTGACAACTAGCGAAGATTGTGTTGGGAACTTGTAAGAATTTAATTAAATTTACAGTTATGAATCGATTTGGCTGCCTGGCCAAATAAGAGGTCACCATTTTGATTCAAATAAGCAAAAACCTTATTCACTTTAATTAAGCAATTATTAATACATTTCAATCAAGTTCTCATTACTCAAATATCTAATGTCAGAATAGCTTCTCACTGAATAGTGTTAACAATCTGTAAATATTTAACAGGTTTATTTATGTATTGTTAACAATTAGTAGTCAATATAATTCCATTCCCATTATTTTACTCAGAGTACGAGCAACCTTCAGCTTTTATGTTCAGCATTGATTTCTCTACTATTCATTTCTCGCATACTACACTTACCCTTACTCTTATTATTCTTACTTGGATTTGTACATGCTTTAATCTCTTAGGAGGTTCAATTAATATAGATACAGCAATCTTTAAATCAAGTGTACATACAAATACATGTCCTAGTCCAAAGGATGATGCGCTGTTTAGATTTTAGATAATAACTTCACATCCTTCAGGATTATGTTTTTTCTTTCAAGAAACCAGGATCGAAACCCTGCTATCTCCAACTATGTCTAGTTGCTTATCTTTAAAAGATCATCTCCAAACAACACAGTGTTCTGCCTTGGTTTTAATCCTGTTTTCTGTAATAAACAGTGAACATTCTAAGAGTATACTGAGCCAAGAGATTAAGATGTAATGCCGAAAGGTGTTGCTGGTGGTGGGAGGGTCTGTACTCCATCATGGCATTATTATTTTCAATAAATAATCAAAGCTAAGGGTGTGAAAGATGCACCTCAGGGGGAGTCCTTGAAGATTATGATCTTGGAAAGAAATGTCCTGGAACACGAAATTAAAGTCAGCCCAGGTTCATATATCCACAGCATGGAAATATAATTTTGGTAACACTTCAGTAGGGGTCTCTCTCTCTCTCTCTCTCTCTCTCTCTCCCTGAGTGTGTGTGTGTGTGTGTTGAGACCAGGTTCTTTTGAACTACAGTACACCGATCCATTTTTTAAGTTTTTTAAATCAGACGGACGAGGTGAGGAGTTTACAGGAGACACACAGGGATCCGTGTATACTGTGCATTGCCTAGGCCTTCCCTACTGAGAAGAAATATATTTAAAAACGCAGCAGTGAAATTCTAATATGGAATTTTTGAAAGAGAGAGAAGAAAGTGGGAAGGGGGATAAAAGCATTAAGTTAATCAAAGAGTCCTAATAGCCTTGTATTGCTTGTCAGTTCTGCATGTGCATGACTAATGGAAAGAGCGCATCAGCAAATATTTATGAACAACAAAAGAGTGGCCAGGAAATCTGCAGCTTGCAGGTCTGCACCTGAAAACAGCTTCTGGCTTTAATATCAATTTACAGAGCAAAGTAATGAGATGGAAAAGGAAGAAGCCTAAACTAGACGTACAGTATTATGTTACACAGTGCCATAACAGAAGTAACCAGCAGATGAAATTATTAGGATTTAAAACAGGTTCAAACGGGGATATGGTCAAAGCAAG
Source organism: Clarias platycephalus (assembly GCA_030068275.1). Taxonomy (NCBI): domain Eukaryota; kingdom Metazoa; phylum Chordata; class Actinopteri; order Siluriformes; family Clariidae; genus Clarias; species Clarias platycephalus. The sequence goes on along the minus strand of JAQQZT010000036.1, from coordinate 25,051,401 downwards.
GTTCACCTTTCATCAGAATTTGTTATTCTATAATAGCTGCCTAGGCGGTATGCTGGCTTAGTGGTTAGCACTGTTGCCTTGCACCTCCAGGGTTTCTGCCTCGAGTTAGTGTGCGTGGAGTTTGCATGTTCTCCCCATGTTTGTTGGGTTTCCTCCCACAGTCCAAAAACATGCAGATTGGAATTCCCAAACTGCCAGTAGTGTGTGAGTGTCTGAACGTGTGTGTGCAGCCTATGAATGATTGGCACCTCATCCATGGTGTACCACGCCTTGTGCCCTAAGTCTCCTGGGATAGACCATATGCCCCCTGCGACCCTGTATACAGGAAATGCTGTTACTTGCACTTTTAAACATAGCTGTGATTTCTACAGTGAATTTTTTGTGAAGTCGTTCACTTTTTTTCTGTGAAGTTGACAGTTCAGCACCATCTTTCCAGGGTTCAATAATGTGTTGGACAGTTTTTAACTCAATTCCAGTAATTGCAGTAATCTTCTTAGATTTTATTTTTTATTTTTTCGATGCAGGCCAATAATTTGACCATGAGGTAGTATATCTACTGGTATGATTGTGTAGGAAATTCAAAGCTCACTGCATCAGTTAGGGTTAAAGGAACTGACACCAACTAAAACATATTAATCACTTCAATTAATTATCCAATCAAGGTCTAATAGAGAATTTGCTTATTTAAATACAAATTTAAACTTAAGCAATGTGTCTTAAAGACATGATTATTCACACCACAATGGATTAAGTTATTTTCAGTGAAACATACAAAATATAAACTCTAAGTGGTACCACACCAAAACAAAGAAGCTGTGCTGTGTATTACTATTATTATTATTATTATTATTATTATTATTATTGTATTATTTTTTGCCATTTCCTCTGTTTTTCCATTTCAAGCTCATTGGTTATTGGTTTTAACATCAAGCATTCTCAGTAGTAAAAGCACTAAATATGGCAAAGTGGAAGGTCAGGCAAAATTTTCCATTAGCCAGTTATATCTGGGTTGAATGTGGATAGGGGGCATAAAAGCTTATAGAATCAAACATACCCTTTTGAGCTGGCACAATGCAATCTGAGTAAGTATTCTTACACACAAACTCCCTCCGAGCAAGCTTCTTAAGTATTTCATCCAAAGCGTCATGTGCTTCTTTCACCCTTTAGAGAATGGAAGACTGGGGAAAGGAGGGCTAGCGGACTGGGGAAGGGAATTTACAATGGAAACACATTGTCACTAAAGTGAACATTAAAATATGTTCAAATGTCCTGAATTATGTCAATACAGTATCTGCAGCAGGCTCCCACACACTCCATCAGCACTAAGTTTTGTATAGATTTTGTCAGGCCCATCACTGCTCAGAGTTCAGAGGACCAAGCCAGATAAGCCATGGTCATGTTCCAACCCAATAATGAGCTGCTTGATTACAGCCTGCAGGTTCACAGCTCAATTTGACACTGAGGCTTGTTCAACCAATCGATGGTGGAAGTGCTTTAGCACTGCATAGCTAAACGGCCAATCATAAAAAAAAAATAAAAATAAAAAAACACACTATATATACACTACAATATATAGGCTACTGTATTGTAGGTGTAGGTGTCACATCTCTCAGTGACATTATAAAAGTGTACTCTACATATCATTAGTATGTGTGAAATTATATCTACTGTCTAACTGCTAAGTTGCACCTCATGTCTGTTTGATCACACCGATCGCTCCATCCTTCACGCTCGTCTGATTAGCTTGCTCAGTTGACATGTAGACGGGAAGCTATTGCTGTGCCCGAACAACCCAATGGCCAATCATATTCCACTCCATGCAAGTTGTCTGATTTGTGTCCTTGCTGGAGGCGATAGGGCAGTTTACTTATAGAACCAGAATGTCACTCTCAACCCTCATTGTGCCCATTCTTTACCACCTTTGGTCCTACGTCAGCCTCAGGAACATTCCCTACAGTACATCTGGTAAGACCAATATCCGACAGACTCGATTATAGTTTATTACATACTGTTTCCACTTTTCATATTTTTTGTACATTCAGTGTATTTTTAACATAATAGCATAATAGCATCTTATACAGTAGCACAGTTCTGTTTATATTATTAAATATTGTTGGTCAGAAAGTAATGAAATTCAAGTCATTTTACAGTAATGCGCTAGGTCTAATATGTTACTGTTTCTTTAATAACGACTAATAGTAATCTTGTAACAAATAAAACTGCATGTCTGACTCTTAGTCTTCAGGCCAAAAAGAAAACTTCTGCTTTCTAATTTCTATAGGATAGGGAAGCGACAGATTATGTTGGATAATATAAAGTAATTGCTGGTAATAACTTGTCACATAAATGTTCCATAACATTAAACGTAACTATAAAAACTTAAAATTACATTGTGTCCTTCCAGGTGTTATTTCTTTTAAAAAAAATGTTTTTATCTGCAATAAGACTTTAGTGAAAAAAGCTCTTTTTTTGTTGTTTGGTTAAAATTAAATCTAGTCGTGTCCTTATTACAGGCCCAAATCTGCACGTGTATTTGTATGAGAAACAAATTGCTCATGACCCTAATTTTGTTTGAATGCACAGAAAGCCTGCGCTGCTGCGCCCTCATTTAATTCACCGCAGTAATATTCCTTTTGAGTTGACGTCCCAGGGGCAAAATTTTAGACCACAGCCCAGAAGCCTTACGTGTTTTACAGGAGATGTGGGATGTTGCTGGAATTGCATTACAATAGAGGTTTTTAAAGGATTTTATGAATTTTGTGAGGGATTTATTTATTTATTTTTTTACAAATTCACTGGTGAGTTCATAACGCCATCAGCACCCATTTTGTAAGTCCAGTCCTATTTGGGTAAAAGCAATAAAGCTTAACCGTTGTTGATTAATTCCTGTTTTACTGTCCAGCTGAAGTGGATTAGTCTGTGGGGTTTATAATCCCTTCTGAGTCTGTGACGATTTTGCAATCCCAAATGCCATGAGATTAAATGGGGGTAGAGAGTACATGGTGCAGATCAGACATCATGGTAAAGATCAGGAGAGCCAGGTTACAACATTGGGACTTTACACCATGTTTTAGTCGGTTGACTGGAAAAATGAGGACATGTTGGTGTGCGGTGTTGAAGCGATGGTTTGGTTGATGTCCAGTTGTCTCTCTTTCAATGGACAAATGAAGCAGTAAAAGTGGATGCACTTATATAAATAAAACTATGCAGTCCTGAGCATTGATGTGTTGACCCACTAAAGAATCATGATGACTATCCCGGATGTCATGGGTGCCATCCACCCCTCCTGTTCGCACCGAATACCCCTGGGGCTACCCGATTGGCACACAGAAACCACCTTGTGTCCTCTACACCAAGAATTAACCTCAATCTGAAACAGTAGCACAAACAGCAGCGACATTTCGATGTAAGGATTTTTTCGTGCTTTACTTTTGCCACGAAGGTCACGTGTCATGAGCCTCGCCCACGTGACCCCGTATGCGGACCAATCAAACTCCAGCTTCTGTCAGGGCTCTGAGCAAGGACGGACAGTGGAGAAATCCTTTCTCCGTGCAATTATTTGAATATTTTCACTCGTTTCCAGCCATCCTAATTTGTGGCCATCTCTTCGGAGCCGCACAAAGGTAAAAAAAAAAAAAACTTTCAGTAAAAGCTTCCTTCCTTTTATTTTCTTCATTAAATATTTAATCTAATATGTAATTGTCTAATGGCTGAATATACCTACAGATTAGGTATACCAAATCCTGACTTTTACATCGGATTGAGAAACGCAAACAAATTTTTATCCCATGAAGACATGAGTAAGGATCGATCTTCTTGTTGCTTGCTTGTGTGTTAGCATTGCACTCTTGTTTGATTTGGATTGCCTTATGAATCCCAAGGTGGACAAGATTTTTAATTATTTTTAAATTGTTTAACTTCTTGCCTGTCTTGGGCTTGGCAAAGGGAGCGGTGTATGAAGTCCTGTGGTCAGTGAAAGGAGAATAATGTCGTTATAACTAGACCGCTCATTGTCTTGCTAGTTTCTGAGGAGAGGTAATGCAGAATGCAGCAATTTTTTATCTTCATTTTTAACAGCTGGTGTGACTCATAATGGTAGATAGTGTTATATTAAACAATCTGGCATGTTTGTCAGCCTTAGTAAAGGAGAAAAAGTACAGCATCCTTATGAAATCCACGTGGTCTTTGGCAATGCCGTTAATTTGATGACCATCATGGATCCATTATCTGCCACGGTGAATCAGGCGAATGTTTTTGCGCAACGTGATCAGTCAAAGGTGCTTTGGTATTAACCTATACATATATCATAGATTCCACATTATATTAAAATGATTATACAGTAGCATTATTGCTCGGTAAATTTCTTCAATGGCTCTATCAATACACATCATCAAAATAAGAAAATAGTTCATGTTTTGGTGTTGGGTGTCCGGTTGTCATTTCTGATGGGATTGAAGCATTTGTGATGAAGCTACATCAGCTTACATGGAGATTTGAGGTCTGAATTTATGGCTGTAGACTGCTGCAGATGTGTCTGCGCATTTGTTGCGATCTCAAAATGGTCGCTAACCGTTAATTCCGATGCAATGGCTGCACTTCCTTTGCCTTAATGTTATCAGGAAAACCGTGTTAGTAAGTTGACAAAATGAGTCAATCTGAATTCATAGACGCAACATTCCACGGGAAATGATATCATTCACAACAGTCTGCATATCAATGGTCGGCATCTTCAGACCTTGCTTTTTCTGTGTGCCAGTCGAAAAAAAACTAGAAGCATCTGCTTTGCAGTTGGACTCTTGTCACCATTTCTCCAGCAGCGATTCTAATAACTTATTATATGATCCACTGATTTAGTGGGTATGTGTGGCTGGATTTGTGATTATAATTCAGGGTGAGATCTGAGCGAGGGCGACTGATCTGTGCTGACAGCTTTGGAGGCGGTTGTCTGAGGAAAGGCGAGGGTAAGGGAGGGGTTGGATTGGAGCAGTGGGAATGAGAGGGAGGAACGGTGCCTATGCTGACACGAGCACTGCAGCAAAATCCATCGTCTAAAGCTCTTAGATCCGAGTGTCTGAGCATACAGCACCTCCACCATAACAGTTAACCAACAGGCAACTCACACACACACACACACACACACACACACACACACACACACACACACACATTCATGCAGGTACCCAAGAATGAAGATTGACCACAGAACAGTGCAACAATGTAGTCTGTTATTATTATTATTATTATTATTATTATTATAAGTAGTGGTGGTGGTAGTGTTTTTTCTACTGATTATGAATAATAAATCATATTCATTGCCTGGTGATTTGAATGGGAAATTCAAAATAGGAAATTTTCTTACTTAGCGATTTGCATAGAATCATGTCTTCCACCACAGAGTAACCCAAAGAGATGATTTGACTGCTGATGTTTCCATGCGTGGAAATCTGGGAGACTTAATAGGAGACATATGATGGTGAAGAATAGACAGTAGATATCGACATTTGTGGGAAAACTGTCTTTTGTTAGAACAAAGGCATGCATTCTTGATTTTTGTGGAACATTTTAACAGCGAGAGTGAAACAGTAAGATAAATATAGATATACTGTATGTAGACAGATAAATAGAAATGGAAAGTTTTTTTTTTTTTTTTTGCTTCTTTAGCTAATGTGTACTTGTTCTAATTGGAACTATAATGTGAACAATAAGTGGGCACCATTTTCAGAACATAACATAATGTACATGTGCACATTGACAATCATTTTGACAGGAGAGATCTGGGCAAGGCCAGTAGCCAAACACACCCAGCCATACAGATGTTAGTTCTTTTTTTACATTACATAATGAGAACAGTATTTGCCACATAATATATCATTGTGTGTATTACTAGTGCAGTGTTCATGTTCAGTGCCAGTGACGATCCAGAATCTGCCACGCCTTTCAAGAATCTGTCAATTGACTGATTCTCACCTGTGTGCAAGCGTTTGTTTGGTTGATTATTGTATTATACTGCTGTATGTATTGTATTATACTGCTGTATGTACAGGCATTTCAGCCCAGCGATACCTCTATAACTAACTAAATATATATTTTTATTATTTTGGAAATCTATGCGACAGTTATTTTACAGATATAAACTGACCTTTTAAAACTTTAACTTTTTATTTTAACTTCTTTTGTCTTGCTTTGTTATATCTGTTACACCTAACAGCATACTGTAATAACAGCCCAGAAAATGTAATCAACCACAAATGTAATACAAATTCAACACTTTTAATACAATAATGTAAAAAAAAAAAATACATACATACATTTCATATTACATTTATTGAAAGTTAGAACAATTTTAAAAGAATTAATATTTTCACCTCCCCACAAATTTAGCAAATACAGGCAAATGTAAAAGTTTTACTGTTATTATTATTATTATTATTATTATTATTATTATTATTTTTTTTTAGAATTTTTATTACTGATTATTCATTTAAAAGCTGCATATATGTATTTCATTTGTGGGCTGTTATTACATTGGCAGGTGTTACAAACCTCTCCTCTCCTTATATTCTTGTGCTTTTTTTTTCTTGTTCTGCCTGTATTAGGCTGAAGCTACAGTGTGGAACAAGAATGAACAAAAAAACAAAGATGTGTTGCCCTGGGCAGTAATTTGCCCTGAAACATAGTATAAGCCATGGTGTCTCCAATAAACACTGCCATGTCACGTTAAACTCAGGCCTGTGACACACTGACAGGCCTAGCGATGTGTTTAATACAATAAATCATGGCTGCCGATTTGCACAGGCCGCTCTGCCAGCTCCCCTCCAGTCCTCCTCTTTCTCCTCTTCTTCCTCCGCCAGGTCTCCACAGCCTAGAGCAAGGGCTACACCCACTGTCCTCTCATTCACTCTCTTTTTGCTTCTTTGTCTAGAAATCATCTCTACAAATATCATCTATCTTAAAAACCTAAAATTCATTTTTTATCCATTGTGCCAGATTTATTAGTCATTTAAAGACATTTTTTGTAAAGGTTTTTTCGAGGCCAAACCAAGCAAAACATTTCCACAGCATTCCGTGAAAGTCTCAGTAATGCATTTTAATTAGTATACATGTGCATATTTTGATGAATCCCAATCAAGCCTAAATAAGCAAATATGCTCGTGCAGCATGTGATGAATCTCGCAGTAATGCAGCTCCGTCTCAACGTCATCTGTACTCCTTTTATAGGGTCACATTTCCTTTCTCTTAATTGAATAGCTGGATTTATTGGTCTTAGCATACTGTATGCATTTGTTTTGTATTGCTAGTTATTAATATAAATCCTGTCATACTAAATATTTTATTAAATTCACATGGTTAAAATAAATCCACTATTTAAAATGAAAAGTACAATTTGTATGGAAAATTGCCAAATTGAGTGTAAATTTAAAAACACATTCAGTTGATCTCATGAGATATGAACATTATGCAAAACAAATTGTATTTTTGTTTCCTGTTTAAGTCTTGCAAAGATTTACAAATACCTTTATTCATATCTAGTTTGACAAATAGTCTTGAGACAAAAAGTTTTGACTTAGGTTTTAGTAAAAAAAAAAAAAACAGTAAAGGAGCAATGTTCAGGTAAAAGTTAACCATGCAAACCAAAAACAAACAAACAAACAAACAAACAAACAAACAAACAAACAGTTATGAGTCTTTAATATTCTCTGAATCAATATTTCTTAGATTTGGACACTTAACCATAAATTAGATCACTCACTCATGGTCTATACCGCTTTTTCCTGGGTCACAGGGTCGTATGGTGCCTGGACGAGTACACCCTGCATGGGGTGCCAATCAAACATGTACATTACTGTACACACACACATATGCTCATTCACACACTATGGGCAACTTGGGAATATCCTAATCTACATGTCTTTGTAAGTGTGAGAGGAAAACAGGGCACCAAGAGAAAATCCACCAAGCACAGGGAAAACATATAAAACTCTGCACACTCAGCGGGAATCGAACCCAGACCCTGGGGCTGCAAGGCGACAGTGCTAACCACTACGTCATAAATTAGGCCACTTCAAACTAGAATGTATAGTAACATTGCATTAAGAAAGATGGAATTTAACCTTTGCAAAATTAAAGATGTTTTTGGCGTGTACTGTATAACCTCATTAGATGTCTTGTTTTAATATCACTTAAATGTCAGTTGATTTCTTATTATTTTAAAATTTACAAAGTTTTTTTTTAATCTAGTACGTTATTCTACCAAAGTTCCATTTTATAAAATTAAAGATTACCTAGTTTATGTGCATGTAGTCGTTTCTTTCTGATGATCTAAATGTGGGGAAACTAGATTGCACCCTGCTGCCCTGAGACATATTTGTACATGTGCGACTTTTCTTCATGTCTGAGAAAACACTTCTTTCATCTGCTCTTCTATGAGGGAGCTTGAAGGTTTGTCCGGAGGTCGCTCAGCAATTTCTTCATATTCCTTTGCCGTATCTTTTAATACATTGCCTGCTAATGCACATTTAGCCCAAGTCCTGTGTAATCTATTGATGGAGGCTTAATACGAAAAGAATGCTGAATCACCTCAACTTTTGCATACCTAAGTACTTCTTATTTGAGTGTGTCTTAAGATTGGTGTTACAGTTAATTCAGTTAATGCAGTAGGGTCAAAGCACTAGTAGTCAGCATTAGAGTATTGATCAAGTATAATGGTATTAGTGGTGGTGCTATTGCATAATGCCATGGCGCTTAGAGTGAGTGTGGGAAATGATGTGATTCATGTACTGTACGGTTTGACAAGCTCTTGATAAATTTTAGTAACTTTCATTAGGGTATGTATTACTCCAAACGAGGCATGGGACTGGCACTGTATGCAGTGGCTGGGTAGTATGGGGTGTGGCAACCCACCAATGGCAAGGCTCGAACCCAGATCCTCAGATCCCCAAATCAACAATCTAGAGGCTTGGCTGTCTGAGCCATTATTTCCCGTAGCATAAAATAATTGCAATATTCCCACCAACCCAACTGTTTTTCATCCAAATAAAGATATTATAAAATCAATTATCCTATAACTAATATAGAATTACCGTGAATGAATGAATGTGGGTGTGTGGCTTCATGTTTCATTTAGTGTCAGAGACTGCCACATGGTGTTGAATGTGTTTGTGGCATTAGCACCAGGGTGTGGTACTCCTCTGTGGCAGATTCAACAAACAGTTTCATTGTAGCGCTTACTGGCCATCAGGATTGTAACAGCCCTAAAATCAAGAATCAAAGTGTTTCTTTACACCTGCATTCTATTATTACAACCCAAAAAACAAATATTGCATTACTAATTATTTTATAATGCATAATGAGGCATTTACATTAACCTTTATACACACCTTATATAATGCAAATAGTTTTTACTTATTCTGCCAATTAATAAACAAGATACTAACATCTTTTGATCACTATTGAGGATTTTTCTACTCATATGTTTATGTACTTAATGTATATTTATAATTATTTCCAGATCTGCTAAGAATAAGTGCATTTAATCTGTATTATTTGAGTATTATTCATTATTATTGATTCATTAATTAAGCATTAAAATGTACAGTATATGTTTATTTATGGACATAATAGTCATGTGTTACCAGATATACAGTGTAAATATTTGTATGCTTGAAACAACACAAAAAAAGGGCAGAGCAGTTTTTTGGGGATGCTCTGCTTGACCAAGCATAAAGCGTGATTAATTCGATAGCAAGGTCAGAGGAAGGGGGGAGAAGCTCTTTACAGAAAAGCATGACCCACTTACAGTACAACATCCCATGGTATATACAACAAATGGCTTTTAATAGGCATAACAGGAAAAAGTTAGACTTTTGTCATAGAAAAAAATATGACCTTTTTATTTAACTCTGGCCAAGTTCAAAGCACATGTGGTTTTTAACTAGATGTGCATTATGTTTATGCAACTGACTTGAACAGCACCGACACAAATGAGGGGAACAGGTTTAAAATTCTGAGCATGCCTAAGTGCCCACCTTTATTTGTTTGTTTGTATGTTTGCTATTGTATTACCTCATGCTTGGGATTCTTAAAATAACACTGGTACCATTTAAGCGTTCACCTCTGACCACATTTATTTTAAACCATCAGGACATGACATGACTGTAATCATGAAATATAAACAGCTTGTGGTTAAAAAAACATTGACACTGTATAACAGGTGCATCTCTTTAACAGTTATGCAATGCCTGCTATCCATTATAGTGTACATTAATTATGCCATGTTGTGTGTTTGATTTGTTTTTTCGGTGCTGTGTACTGTGATTATATTAATTAGCTTTTAAACAATGAGCCTCCCTCGGGTGTGTGCTGAGTGAACGGATCAAAGTGGCACTTTAAAAATGCTGAATCTCATGACAAGAACAAACATTTCACCATAGCTCTGAGCTTATTGTAAATATAAGCAGCTTCTTTTAAAACTGAAAAGGCAAAATGATGCTCCTTCATTCAGCTGTTTTGCTGCCTAACCCATGAAGAGTATGCAAGTAAAGTTGTGTAACAGCAGATTGTAGGCGGCACCCCTTCTGCAGGTATGCGAAGGGACGGGGCCGCCTATTCGGGCCGGCTGGCGATGATTAACGTTAATAGGATCTCGGGCTTGCTCCGCATTATAAAAGCAAGGCGCGGAGTTTAGTCCGGGGTCCAGGAAGTAAGTAATGCGGTGGAGCAGGGGAGATTGGCATGCGAGTGGGGCGATATGACGCGCCCCAGGGACTTTTAAATAAGGACACTGGAATTCCGCCCTTTGATCTCTGCGCTGAGGACAGAACGAGGAGTAACTGCGCAGGAGTTCTGTGTTGAGGCCCTGATCCCAGCCAGGAAAGTCGCCCACCCGACAGACGTCAGCGAGGACTCCCATCTGAGGCCGCACCCAGGGAGAGCTGGGAGGGGCCAGGCCGGCCATCGACAGCGGGAGAAGCGCCGTCATGAGGGAGCGTGCAGGAGCGCTGCCTCCGCATGCTCCGTTCTGCCACTCCGCCCACCGCCCCTTATCGTCAGCAGGGTGCCCGCATGCCAGAATGGCACTGCACCCGGACCTGCACGTGCACCTTCTTTCCTTCCCTTTCTTTCCATTCTCCCTCCTTTAACCCTTTCCTTCTCCATTTTCCCTAAATAAATTACCCTTTTTCCCTTAAGACTTCGCCCCATGTCCGTGCTTCATGGAGCCGCCCGTGCACATAGGGTCGAACCCGTTACAATATACATATAAATTATAAATACATATAATTTGTGCATGTCCACATAATTTATATACAGTATTTTAATATTAAAAAAGTACTTTTATAATTTGTCTGTCACAACACGTCAGGTCTCGCCCACAACATAAGCTCCTCCGTAAGCACGTCTGACCACTGTTTTTGGATTTGTACCCACAATTGGATTTACTGGTTTTGAACCTGGCTTCCGTTTTTGATTGCAAGATTGGATTACTGAATTCACACAGTTATTGGACTCACTAACATGGAGTTGTGTGCAGTCTCCTTACAACGGCACTTCCTGGTTCCGACACACCCTCTGACCGACACACCCTCTGCTGGCCGTAAGTGTCCCTTTCCTGATCTCTCTCCTTCTCTCTCTCTGTCTGCGACTGGATCTACTGTACGTGTTCGCCCCCTAGTGACGCCTGTGACAGTATAATCTGGCCATTATGCATCCAGCAGAGTTTGCTTACTTGAGGTCAGCACAGAAAGTCAGGGAGCGCTCCTGGGGTCACATCAACGTGACATTCAGGAAGTCACCAGCATGCTTAAAACAGTAACTGAGACCCTGACCTCTCTTGCCACTCAAATTCAGCAACTGGCCGTTAAAAGGCCAGGCCCCTCGGTGGCCCCCAGTAACCCTGACCCACAAGAATCAGCCCCATGGCACGTATTCCATGTTGGATTCTGGGGCCGACCAAAACCTAATCTGCTCTTCACTGGTGAACCTCCTTGATATTTCCTCCACACCTCTGAGACAGTCGCCCCTGTCCAGGCCCTCGATGGTTGTTTCCTGGTTCCCATCACCCACCGCACAGTACCTGTCACTTTGCACTTCTCAGGAAACCACTCAGAAATTCTCTCTTTTCTGATTGTTAAGAGCTTCCATGCTCCACTCATCTTGGGTCTCCCATGGTTACAGTTACACAATTCCCACATTGATTGGGTCAAGAAGAGAGTTTTGAAATGAAGTACTTCCTGTCTGGCGTCATGTCTCCGCTCTGCTGCCAAAAGGTCCCCGCCTTCTCCGCTTGAGGACTGCTTCAACTTCTCGAACATCCCAGCCGAATACCACGATCTGCTGAAAGTTTTTAGTAAAACTCACGTGGTCTCACTACCCGCGGTCTCACAACACCAAGCCTGACGCCCTTTCTTGACAGTGGGGGGGGGGGGGGGGGGGGGGGGGGGGGGGGGGGGGGGGGGGGGGGGGGGGGGCGGGGGGGGGGGGGGGGGGG
>JAQQZT010000036.1:25002399-25015659 GCA_030068275.1 Clarias platycephalus | reverse complement strand
ATTGGCATTTACTAATGACAGCTGTTGCCATGCATCAGATCTAACGAGCTGATTAAGGTCTGAAACCTTGTAAAAAAAAAAAATAAATCTAAGACTTCGGGTGCCCAAACTTTTGCACAGTGCCATAATAATGTTTTAATTTTGTATTTTTGTTCAATTTATGGCATAAGAATTAACTATGCATCAATGTTTGCTGAAAATTTTATGCATGTTTTCCATTTCCAAGAGATACTGATATCTTTTCAATTAAAAAATCACCAAAATCTGTTATTTATAAAGGGGTGCCTGAACTTTTGCATAAGACTGTAAGCTTACTACTAGCAAAAACAAAATAATGGAGAACAGATGGGAAATTAAATTTTAGCATCACCCATTTAAAAAAAAAAAAAAATGTGTGCGCATGAGTGTGCAGTATGTGTGTGATTGTTGGTTTAACCATGAAAATTGGTAAATAAATAAATAAAAGTTTCATCTTTCTGACGGCAGTGAGCTTTAAAATAAATCTTTTAGTAACCTGAGGCCTCATTTATTTAAAAAAAAAACAGTCAAAACACAGCTTGAAATTCTCAGCGTGAACTTGTAATTTTCCATACATACTTTGTTATTAAAAATAAATAAATTTGATGTGGACATGTGTATGCTTTTAGATCTTGTCCACTTACAGTATACTTTTGAGGTAGTGCTTTAAAATGGTGCTTTTTTTTTTTAAATTATATTCTCTAGTCATGATAAAAGCAGAACAATTGAAGCATAATTTCTTTTCATCAAGCCCTTTCTTGTGTGTTTAGGGAAATAAAATGGGAGTATTGCACAAAATGGATACCTTGAACTCAACAAAATATTTTTGGTTCATGCTGACAACGTTTGAGCTGTTTTCAATTTTGGTTATTTTTTGGCAATGCAGAATGGTTTATATCCTGTCTCAGTTTAATGTATATGCGGGAATTAAATTTACAATGCATTCAATCAATGCCTTTACATTTATAAGTAATAATAATCTTGTAGAATTAGATGCAAGTAGTTGCAAGCATGATAGACTTAGATAGATTTAGATCCTAGATGCAAAAAAATCCAGATGGCATACTCTAGGGCATGTAATACTTTAAGGGGTAAAAGAAGTTTTAAGTTCTTGCAGGTGCTATATAGCCAAAGGGCAAAGAGAATAAACTATGGAGGTGGTGGACAGACCTGTTAATCTCGTAAGTCCCTTTTTATGTCTACACTTATTGCATCACCCAAATGAGGATGGGTTCCCTGTTGAGTCTGGTTCCTCTCAAGGTATAGAATAGTCTCAGTTAAATAAGAATGGGCAGCTATTGCACTATTTAAGGTGTAGAAACCCTTGTACCACGTGCCCTTGTCCTGATTAGCCCTAGAGAGGGATTTGGGATTCAGGATTCAGTCTTGTTATACTACTACTACGACTACTACTACTACTACTACTACTAATAATAATAAAATATTTGTCACATACCCTACATGTACCTTACAACAGAGTATTTCCCAGAGTATTCTAAATACAAATGTGACCAGCTAAAGATGGGTTGAAATTTGGTCATGCAACAGAACAATCATCCAAAGCACACTAGTAAATCTACATTAGAATGGCTGAAAAATAAAAGAATCACGCCTTTGGAATGGCCTAGTCAAAGTCCAGACCTGGAATGCGGTGGTGGGACCTTAAGAGAACTGTGAATAATACCCAACAATCTTAATGAAGTAAGGCAATGTTGTAAAGATGAATGGTCCAGAATTCATCCATAATGATGTGAGAGACTGATAAAGTCATACAGGAAATGTTCACTTCAAGTTATTGTTGTTAAAGGTGGATCTACAAAATATTGAATCACCTGGGTACTTTCTGTACATGTACTTTTTTTTCCCCCCAATTTTGTGAAGGTGAAAAAAGTTATGTTTTATACACTTAACTTGCAAGTATTAGGATAATAAGAGACTGACTGTTTTTTTTCACTGCACTATAAATTGGCTACTTATATAATGTAATATTGGAGGCAGACAGCAGGACAGCAGAACCAAAGTTAGATTGAAGCCTAAATTTGAAAGAAATCCATGTTTTGGTAAAATATATTTGATTTCTTAAAATAGCGATGTCAAAGTATATAACTGCCACAGCAGATTTTATCCACAGTGACATTTGACAGGTTTTCCCAAACTCCTATGCGTGTGGGTGTATTAATAAACCATTACAGTACCTAAAGGAAGGGAGTTTAATGGGGCAAGCTTAGTAGGCGTTAACCCTGGCACATTTGTGCAGATCTGACTGGTATGTTTGGGCGGCATGTTCAGTTCTTTGTTTTTCTGCAATCCATGTAACATTTCCTAAATGAGGCCCTGCGTGTACTGTACCTGCTAGAGAAAGAAATATATTTAGCTCTGTCGCACAATACTTCATTTAGCACCACTGTGTACCTAACTCTGGGCAAAGAAAGAGAAGCCCCAGTTAGTCTTCCAAGCACTGACAAGGATAAAAGGAATTTTTTGAGAAAAGGTAACATTATCATACATTCCCTGGATCCTCCAAAAGTAAAATTTTTAACAACTGGATTCTCAAAAAATATGTCTAATGCAACACTCCAGCAAACTGTAGTTGCATACTTTCCTGTTGCTTCAAAAGAAAACATAAGGCCATACAATTAGTGGGTGGGTGATACATTAGGCAGCTTAAAAATGTTTTTTTTTTCTGCCGTGCATGTGTGTGTGTGTGTGTATGAGTGAGAAAGAGAGAGATTTTGGCATGATCAGCTCAGACTGTTATGGTTATGGTCACTTATGCATGTCATTTTTTTTTTTTTTTTTGGAAAAAAGATAACACTGTTAAGAAAATTAGATACTTGGAATGAACTACGGATTTACATTTTGAGCTTGTTGTCGGTATTTCCCTGAATTGCCAGCAGATTTGTGTGTGTGAGGTGTTTTATTGTGGTCTCTCCCCAAACCCTCACCTGCTCTCTGTCTCAGGTCTGGATGCCAGTCCCCCGGCCAGTACTCATGAACTCACCATTCCCAATGATGTGAGTACAAACAGAGACACAATACACTAGTCTTATGGATATTTGATACTGTATATCGAGTAAAATATATGCATGGACACATTTATTTAGGAAGTTTGGAAGGATTCTCCAGGCAGGAGATTGCTTTATACCTGTCAGATATAATGCTGTAGCTTTAAGTTGTTCAATTCAGGAATGTCTTGAGGACAAATGACTTTCCAGCTTCTCAGTTATTCAGTGTTAGCAAATTGCTGTGGCTTGAAGGGAATAAATCTGTGCTGGGTGGATTATTTTGGTACTAGCATTGAGGTAAGTATGTGAGATTTTCATGAGGCTAGCCTAAGAGATATACGTGTCATATTATTTATGTGTTAGTTGAATTAGACTGACAGATCCAGTGTGGATAGATGGGTTGGTGCATATACAATATGTACGGATAGATTAGATTGATGAAGAGAACCGCTACTATTACTGACTTGTAATAGTAAATCATACCAGTAAGAGTATGTAGACTTGTAAATCCTGGAAATATGTAATATTCTGCAATACTGTGGAAATATTTGGAATATACACTCTATACCACTTTATTAGTACTGTATTGGTCCCCCTTTTGCCTTCAGAACTGCCATAATTCTTCATGGTATAAATTCAACATGGTGTTGGAAACATTCATTAGACATTTTGGTTGATATTGACATGATAGCATTATGCAGTTGCAGGTCTGTCAGCTGCACCGCCATGATGTGAATCTCCACATGCCAGATTTGCATCTCATTGTCATGTTCAAGAAACCAGTTTGAAATGATTTTAGCTTTGTGACATGGCACTGTATCTTCTGGTCATAAAGGGATGGTCATGGTCAGCAACTATTCTCAGGTAGGCTGTGGCATTTAAACGATCCATAATTGGTACTAAGGTGCCCAAAGTATGCCAAGAAAACATCCCCCACACCAATACTCCACCAGGCTGAACTTGGATCCATGCTTTCATGTCCTACCATCTGAATGTCACAGCAGAAATTGACACTCATCAGACCAGGAAACATTTTTCCAATCTCTTATTGTGCGATTTTATTGAGCCCAAGCAAATTGTAGCCTTAGTTTCCTGTTCTTAGCTGACAGAAGAGGCATCCAGTGTGGTCTTCTGCTGCTGTAGCTCATGTTCTTTATGGTTCAAAATGTTGTGGGTTCAGAGATGCTCTTCGGCATACCTCAGTTGCAACGGGGTGTTATTTGAGTTACTGTTATCTTTCCAACAGCTCGAACGAGTTTGGCCATTCTCCTCTGACTTCTGGCATCAACAAGGCATTTTTGCCCAAAGAACTGTTGCTTACTAGACATTTTTTCTTTTTCAGATGATTTTCTGTAAACGCTAGCAATGGTTGTGCATGAAAATCCTAGATGATCAATAGTTTCGAAAATACTCAGACCACCCCGTCAGGACCAAAATCATGCCACATTCAAAGTCACTTAAATCAGATAGTTTTTTTTCTATTCTGATGGTTGG
The DNA here is from genome assembly GCA_030068275.1 of Clarias platycephalus. Taxonomy (NCBI): domain Eukaryota; kingdom Metazoa; phylum Chordata; class Actinopteri; order Siluriformes; family Clariidae; genus Clarias; species Clarias platycephalus. The sequence goes on along the minus strand of JAQQZT010000036.1, from coordinate 25,011,142 downwards.
GTTGAACTTTGGCAAATCATCTTGACCATGTCTGCATGCCTAAATGAATTGAGTTGCTGCCATGTGATTTGCGCTAACAAGAAGTTGAACAGGTGTACTTAATGAAGTGGAGGCGAGTCTATATTATTACATTTTTCTTTTTATCAAGACAAATTTGCATAGCATTTCAAACAAATTATTTTTTGTCCACTAGAGAACTCTCCAGGTTTTTATCTCAGAACATGATTTTGCATTTTAATAGCCTTTGCAATTGTTTTCCCTCAGCTAATAGGCTGTATAATCGGGCGCCAGGGAACCAAAATCAACGAGATCCGTCAGATGTCTGGAGCACAGATCAAAATTGCTAATGCCATGGAAGGGTCATCAGAGCGCCAGATCACCATCACAGGAACCCCCGCCAACATCAGCCTTGCCCAGTACCTCATTAATGCAAGGTAAGCAACTAGGCCCTGCCAAGACCATGCTGAGTCAAAGCATCAAAGCTCTCCTTCAGTTTTATACAGCAAAAGCAAAAAAAACAAACAAACGATTGCACAAAACCTATTTGGAACAGTGTAGGACTAATTTCAAAAGGTTATATGAACCTAAGCTCAAAAGGTATGCGGTAGGGTATGTACTTCCAAAAGGTCAATGTATTGACGTCGTTCAAATATTTTAGAAGAAGATGCATTTGATATCAGATATTTTGAAATTCTGTTTTGTCTTTGACAAATTCAATGTGTCAGTTATCAAGGGCATAAAATGAAGTAAAAGACAAGAAGCTTTCAAACCATGTGTACATTGAGGGGGGCAAAAGTATTAAGTGAAATTCAGTGCTTTACTGACGTTCCCAATAAAAAAAAATAATAATTAGAAATAAGAAAAATAATTTGTTATTTTATGGAATGAAATTGATACTCAAAAGTCCACTATTTTTCAAGACCTGCTGGATCTGGCTAAAAAGTCTGCAATACACTCACTCAATCCATGTCTGCTTGATCACTCACTCACTCACTCATCGTCTATACCAGGAGACTTAGGGCAGAAGGCAGGGTATACCCTGGACTGGGTGCCAATCCATCACAGGGAACACCTGGGAACACCAATTAGCCTAATCTGCAGGTCTTTGGACTGTAGGGGAAAACCCACCAAGCTCGGAGAGACCATGCAAACTCCATGCACACAGAGACAGGAATCAAACCTGGCCGGGAATCGAACCCAGACCTTGGAGGTGCAAAGCAACAGTGCTAACCACTATGCCTGTCCGCTTGTTTGCTTCCTGAAATTCATTTACAGAAATGTATCATAGAAGTTCACAATTCACATGAAAATGTGCTAGTTTTAGCCATCTTTCTGCATACAGTAGGTGGACACTCCGGATTTAGAAAGTAAAAGTTCTGCCAAATGTTTAATTACATCACCTGTTCTGTGCACAAGGAGAATTATAATACGTAGATATAGTCATATGTTGTCGTAATACTTTTGCCCACCACTGAATATCGTGTCATGCATGAGTATGCTTAACTGTATATATGTGTGAGTGACGGTGGGCCTTGCAGGTTAGCAGTGCGGGATGTACTAATGGATATTGCTTTCCCATAATTCCGCTGACAGGTTCAGAGATGTGGCAGCCATGTGGATTGACCCCTCATCAATGACTACATCTTGAAGCCCCAAATCTGCTCTCATTATCTGAAGCAAACAGCAGTCTTTTCCCCTATTAACTTTACATACCAGACGTCCCTAACTTTCCCAGCCTTCCCCAAGCCTCTACCTGTTACAGGAACATCCTATGCTATGTTGTGTTTTCAGTAGTGTTTTAGCATGATGAATGAATCTTCTGTATTTTTTTTCTTTTTTCTTTTTGGTAAATAAATTAGTTAAATATTATGAAATCCCTGCACTGCATCATGCCGGAGCCTACAACTTAAAATTGACTAAATGACTCTTTTTATCTTTTTGTTAATATCGTCTTTTAGCTGAAGATTTTTATCATTTATGTCATTAGTGTCTCCTTATTTTAAGATATTGATCTTTTTTTTGGTTATTTCACAGTCTTGATCTTTCAAATATTTCAAGATCTTAATACATGGGATGTTCGAGTCAAATTTATTGTAATTGAAGGTGTAATTGACTTTAAGGACAGTGATGAGACTCATACAGTACAGTAGTAGTACACATAAGTGCTTTAGTGTAGCAGGAGATTATATATAGAAATAAAGATAGTTTTTACTCTGATAACTGCATTCTGTTATTCTGCACAATCAAAAGTCCTAGTTGACTTGAACACCCCTTGTATATTAGGTGCTACATGAATTTAATATTACAATTAATTCACAATGTTGAAATTTCATGATTACTTCAATGAATGATCTTGTTATTTTCAGTATTGTCTTGAATACTTATGCTCATCTTAAGCTTATTAGTTATAATATTAAGATATGGCATAATATAGTCTTTGTTTCTGTGTCACATCTTATGATATAATGCAGTTAAATGGAGGCAACATATTTTGAAATATATATATTTCTAATATCTCACAATGGGTTAAGTCAAAATAATAAGATATTACACTAAATCAAAATAATGACATAATATCTTAAAATAATGACAATTTCATTATTATTTATTATTAAATAATAATAAGTAAAAGATGGAAATAATGGGATGGTAGAGTAAAATAATTTCACAATAACAACATAACATGTTGCAGTTCAGGGCTTCCATAAATTATGGTTATGGATTCAGTCATGTAGTATAAAAATGCAAAAAGGGGCACAGCGAGAGAGAGAGAGAAAGCGAAAATGATAAGAAGGTGGTATTTAGCAGCACATTTTGCCAAGCAAAGCTTGAATACAGATTCAGTAGCTCTGATATTTGATCACTTGCTGTTGTCAAATACCATGAGACAGATGAGGCCATTCTTTTCATTTGATTAAAAAAAAAAATTGTATGCCGAAGAAGATTTAATTCCCATTTAATCATGTGCTGTTGATTGCCACAGTAAATAGAAATGCATGACTGTTGTGCAGGTAATTATATATATATTTTTTTAAATGTTGCACACTGGTAGTGAAATAAGGTTTCGAAATAATTCAAAATTATTTTATTTTCTCTACTTTTCTGTCTCTCCTCACCACCCTACCCCCGTTCTCTCCCGTCCCTTTCCCCCTGACTGTTTTAGGCTGACGTCTGAAGTCACTGGAATGGGCACTCTCTAATTTCTACCCATCATCCTTCACTGCATCACATGACCCTTGAGCCAATGGCATTACACCTTGGTTATTATTTTTATCCTCTTCCTCTGTACTAGTCTGTCCTAAATTTTAAATTATTAGAACAATTTTAGATTCTATAATCTGTATCTATTCAAAATCTCCAGTTCAGTGTTGCTCCTACTGCACCTGCTTTGTTATCTCAATGCTCCCTTTTCACCTAACTTTACTTTTTTGACACTCTAGTACCTGCCATGTCATCATATATTTCCACTGTGAGTCATTCATCTTATTTTTTTTTGTTTGTTAGTTTTTTAAATCAAAATTCTGCTGTGCTGCTGGATCTGCACCGCTGGTTTCAAAAATTCATGTATTTCAAAATGAATAGTCAGTAGCTCACAAGTACTCCGACGTTCACCTCACACACCAGCTAATACCAGGAACAGACCTAGAGATCAAGGAAATGCTGTGTTTTTACCTTCTTTCTTTTCAACATGACAAAACACACATTGTCCGTTACAAGCCTGATTACTGCAATCACACTCCGACACAAAGCTGCTGAAAACATAAATAAATACATAGAAATAGTTACTGTACAGCACACAATGGAGTTACATAGAAATGAGTCCATGTATTCAAAATACTCACATCAAATAAGACCATTACTCTATAGCACATTTTCATACACAGCCTCTATAGTATAATAGTGTGTACTGTATATATAACGTTATCAGTATCTTACAAGAAAAAGTGGTTTGCTAAAGTATACATTTTAGGAGAAGTCCAGCCTAAGGTGAAGCAAAGTATTGTAGCAAGAAAAATAAAATAATCCTTAGACACCAATTTGGCCCTGGGTGTCTACTTTTACAATTCATCAAGAGATCATTTTTGGCATTCAGCTTTGATTTAAACCACCATAAATAGGCTTCCCATGGTTCCCTGAGTGCAGTCCAGACCTCTATTTTCTTTCTTTCACTCTCTGGCGCTTTATTTTCCATTTGTTTTGGCCATTTCTTAGCATAATTACCATTAGTGTTAAAAGCCTGTAACCTGCAGGTCCATGCAGTCTCCAGTATTCTTCTGTGCTACTCTGTGTGTGTAATCTGGAGTTATTTTGAGACCCTTTCAAAGCCAAATGTGTAGCATTTTGCTAAATCTTTGACTTCATTTGGCCGCTCTGAGCTCTGGTCATTCTTCTTCTTTAAAAAAAAAAAAAAAAAAAAAAAAAGACAATTCTGATCCCTAAAGCCCTGTCAATCGCACATAACTTTGGTTGATAAAAACAAACAATTTTATGGTTACTTTACAGATTTTTTTTAACTTGGTGTTTAGATCTGAAATGAAGCACGTGTGCCTCAGTGACAAGCTAAAAGATTTGATCCTGAGGCTGCGTTGAATGTAGTTCTTTCATCAACAATTTTTAAATGGAGGCTTCACACTCACTTCTATACAAACCCCCCCCCAATATGGAATGTGGACTATTGAAAAGGCTTTCACTTATGAAGCCAAAAAAGAAATTGTGTCTATGTTTAAAACAGAAAAGTACTCATATGTCACATTTGGTGTGAAGGGGGCAATAAAACAACCCGGTTACAGTATATGCAACTGAATGTTATACCACTTTGCAACATTCTCAAATGTGATCAGACAAAAATCTGAAGTTTATTCGCAAATTATTTATAGCTGTGACACAAAAAAGTATGCACACAGTCATCTGGGGCCAGCGGCATGCTACACATGACTGAGATGATGTAATGGTGTTGCTTTAAATTAGTTACATTCAATGAAATTTCATTATAGTTTTATTAATGTTTGCGTCAGTAATAGAGTATGTTAGAGATTATTTTATTAAATGTCACATACATTATATTTTGCACTGAGTTTAAATGTTTTTGTGTGAGTGTCTTAGGCTGTATTTAAACATTCATTTAGATTGTACGTTTCAGCAAGACTGTGTCTTGCATTATTCATATGGAATGTTCTTTATGTTTTGAGTATATAATGTGCCGTGCTGTAGCTCATTATACACAAGCATAATATTCTCACGTTTTAGACATTACATCATGATTATTATTGTTATTATCACAACTTGTACAACAAAAATGCAATAAAAATCAGTATTCCATGATTTATTAAATCAATAAGTCATACACACTACCATCATGTTGCTTTTCTTTTAATCACATTGCATTTTCATGTCTTCATTAAAATCACTGGATGGTATGTTTTGTGACACCTACTGACTTATTAACTTTAATGATAGTCAAATGTAACAGACAAATCTGTCTTCAGTCATTTATCATTTGCCATACAAAGGTTTTGTTGTACTAGAGCAGCCAAAAAAAGAAAAGAAAAAAAACAAGGGCCGTTTTCCTCTTCGTGCTTCTGTAAGATATGCTGTTTGGAGTAATTTAACATTGCATAATTCGCTGCTTGCAGATCTGTATTAGTTTTAAAAGATTGAGGTTAGGTTACCTTTGAAATGTTTTGTAAAAGAAATAAAGTTTTGTTTTTTTCCCTTGATATTCTATGTGTGTATATCTCTTTACTTTAGTGATGATATTGGCATAATCACTAATATTAAGATTATTTTACCTATAGTTGGGTTCTATGACAAATTGTAGACTTCTTAAAAAACCTCTGTTCAAACTGGTCAGCTAGAGGTGCACAGAATAAAAACATGTCGATTTTGTATTTACTTTTTATGCAACTGGAGTTTAAGAGGATCTCAAATGTATTCAAACTGATATCCAGCCAATTAGACTGGAAATATTTCTGGTCTTCCATGCATAAATAATTTGGCTCTGGAATGGACAACATTCAATACTGCTTCTTTTGTGCAATTAACTGCTCGCATTTTGGTTCCATTAAATGATATAATTCAACCCATCAACCCAAATTCAGCAATAAGTAATAAAGAAATAAAGATCTATATGAATATTAACAAAATAGCTTGTACTTGTAAGTAAAACATATAAGTTTATTTATATAAGCCACTCTAGCTCAGAGCACCAGGTGAGTTTATTTAACATATAAACCAATGTGTATTAAAACTATACTATATTAATTATAGTATTAATATAGTTATTATAGGATATTAATTACTTTGTTAATTTGTGTCATATTTTTTTTATTAACGCTAGACTTGAAATGTTAACTAATGCTGTAGGTGTTAGTTGAGGGGTAAAACTTTACCTCTATTATATTTTATTATCTTTTTACTAATGTTGTACCCATATCTATAAACTTAATGCTACTAATAATAATTGCTACTATATGCAGCAAGTAAAGTATATGTGATCAACCCTTCCCTTCCACTAGAGGGCTCTGAATGTTACAAAGCAGCTTAATGAACCCATGGCTGCACTTGTACAATGTAATCAAATTGCAGTAATTACTTCATAATATTAACTAATTGATTGCATCTCCCTGAAACTCAGTACCAGTAATGGCCCTGGGCCAGCATAGAAAGGGTAATTTTAAAAGTGCTTCAAAATAAATAGAAGGCTTTTTTTTCTTCTATTGTAGGTCAGGGCGAGAGATGAAGTGTATTGGATTTCTAAAGGTGAACGTTTTATGATTCTTTGGTCTGTACATAGTCATGGGCACACTTGAACCATCATGTGCTTTTTTTAGCGATTGATTCAATGCAGAAAACAATGGCTATGACTATGGTAAACAAGTAGAAACCAATGTATAATTTCCTCTTACTATAGTATGTGGGACTTCGCAAAAAAATTGTTTGTCGGAACTATTGGGTTCTGATATTTACACCCATATGTTAAGGTCATCTTAGGTCTAAAGTCATCCAAGTTATGGAATTTACTGCCAAAGCTTCAGAAAAATCAAATCCTCAATTTCCTCATTCAACTTAAAGCCCATTTCTACACTCAGAGCTCAGAGCTATAACTCCATGATTGCAAATGAGCAGCTGTTATTACATAATGCATTCCATCATTTAATCCTTTAACAGTAATTTTTTTTTAAGATTTATTCTTTTTTTTTTTGCATTTTACAGTTGTTTATTATCCTCATTTAAGGCAACTTTGGGTTTGAGAAAGGTGCTATATAAATAATACCTGTTTATGTATGTATGTATGTATGTATGTATGTATGTATGTATGTATTGTTATTATTAGTAGTAGTACTGTAGCAGTAGTATTAATAGTACTGTAGTAGTAGTAGTAGTATAGTATCATCTCAGCCAGTGGCTGGTGGCTTATCAATAAAAGACAGAGCAGTTCGTAGGCCATTAGTCTGTTATCTACAGTATGGTCCAGGGACAATACTAAAGTATGTGTGCAGTCCCAAACAGTGGAATCATTTGAATTTGCTCTCAGTGCAATTTTGCTTGAAGTTGCTCGGTGTACTTTTGGACCTCAGTAGTTCCTAGCATTACAACCATAACCATAATCACCATGGTTTTAATCCTCTAAATTTGTGAAATGTTCGACTTAAAAGCATAACTCGGGAAATGAGTCCATCCGTGTGAATGCAGTCATTACACTTGCTTTTTTCAGACACCATGTCATGCATTAAATGTCTTAAAACAACTGCATGTAAAAGGGGGAAACATGCCAAACCATTTAAAGACACACAGGACAACAGTAAAAGCAGAGGGACGCACCATGTTTAGAAGCCTATGGACAGATAAGACAAATATGGTCATGTTTCTGCAAAATAAATGCTGAAATTTGAAGCAGTTTTGTAGCATACAGTACCAAGAATTCTGAACACTTTGCTGTTATTGGTGTTAAATTATTGTAGTCGAGTTAGGTAGGTTTTGTATTTACATATATTTATGTATACTTTAAACTTTAAATATATTGTTTATTTAAAAAAAAAAAAAAAAAGTCAATAAAAAGCTTCTTGTGTGGCCACCATTTTTGTGGCTCTTTTTTCAGTATCAGTTCAGTCACAGTTTAGGCACCAGTACTGTTTTAAAAGCATCGATTTGGCACTGGTATCGTACAAACACAAACATACCCAACACTGCAGACACCGTTTTTTTTAAATTAATTTGTTGAAAATTATATCTGTACAATTTACCCCAGCTGTATGTTCCATTTGTGCTGCCATGTCACACTTGATAATTAAGTTGTCAGTGTTTACCTGGCTCATGCCACTTCTTAGATGTTTTCAATCTTTGCTTTCTCAGCACTGGCCAGTGCAGGTACAGTAGCTTGCAGTCTTGTTGTGCTGACGTTTGTATTTGGTCAGTGCAGGCTCAGGGCACCCTGCAATTATTCACCTCATGTATTCCTCGCGCTGGTGTCACTGTTCTACACCTACTGTCAATGTTTTGTTTCAAATTTGCTCACTGATTGTAATTCAGTACAATCTGTTTTCAATTCAATTTAATTTGTATAGCGCTTTAAAACAATTTTAAACAATTGTAAAGCAGCTTTACACAATCAAAAGAATTATTTAAGTTTGTATGGAATATGAATGTGTATGAATCAAAATGGTCAAATAGTCCCTGGTGAGCAAGCCGAGGGCGACAGTGGCAAGGAAAAACTCCCTGAGATGGTAATAGGAAGAAACCTTGA
>JAQQZT010000036.1:24972137-24982888 GCA_030068275.1 Clarias platycephalus | reverse complement strand
CACGCACCGTTAGGGGCGGAGTAACACACTCGGAGGAAAGCGCTAGCCGCTCCTTCCGTGTGCGTGAGCTCACAGACCGCCCCTGATTGGCTGTAGACCCGTGATTAATGTGGGAGCACAAAGTACCTCTCATCCCTCCCCTTTGAGAGAGCTCGGCCAATCAGCTCTCTCTAGAGCTCCGGCTGTGAGAGGTAACAGCATCACCCAGGGATCGAACCAGCGATCCCCGGATGATAGGGCGAGCACTTTACCACTGCGCCACTCGTAGGCCAAAGAAATCATATTTTGACCTAAATATTTGTATGTAAATTATATAACATTTTCTCTTACATCAGAACTACCCCCATATTCTCATTATTAGATTTTTCCTATCTGTTTGGACAACTGAGTAATTGGCTTACCTCTTCACCAAGCACTCAGCTTACCACTAGATAACTTTAAAATGATGGAAATACACCCTAGCCTATTTATCCTAGCATGAGGATATGCATTTCAATTACAGGTCACTCTGGATAAGTATGCGTACTAAATGCTAGGAATTAATGTATAATTTATCTGTCACATTAGTACGTCTTATTATAGTAGCACTAGTGTATTTTGTTGACTTTCAGGCTGGCCATCTCGTTTCATTTCGCTGCCTCATGTATGAGAAAGTGTGTGAATCCTTTAGAAAATGATAGGGTGCTGTTATTGGGCAGCCATCTTGGCAATTTTACAGTGTTTAAAATGCAGTCATGGGCTGATTGAGTTTGAAAAGCATTTACCATCTGAAAAACGTCACAGTTAAATTACAGTGTTGCTGAAAGCCCTTGTAGACACTTTTGTTTGTAAAATAACTTTTCCTCAAAGTATTCCCAAAGTAAGCTTGCTTACACTCAAGTAGCATGAGTTTGCATTAGAAATAATTTTCCCAACAAAGAACTGCAGTACTTTAGAACAACCACATCCACGCCCATCAGGTCCATATACTTAAGGTTATAACAAGTAACATTTTATCAAGTTCATTACCACAACATGAGTACGGATGCCTTGTGAGGGCTGAGGGGAAAAGAGTCATTTCATTTTGGAAAGCAAAATCTCTTGACAATTGTTTTAGTGCATGGTTATTCATTCAGATATTTACATGCAATTGAATTTAAAGACATCTATTTAGACTGCATTCCCTGGTGAAGTGACCAGAGAATTTATCAATACATTCTTATTAAAAATAAGTTGAGCCAATAGTGCAAATTCTATCAATAATGCTTTTATTTCCACCATTAAATTCTACCTGGGTTGAAAACATTAGCATCAAATGTTATTGGACTGTGCCCTTTAATAAAGATGTCAGTCATAAGACTTCCCTCTAAGGGCCCTATATATTACATTAAAAAATGCTTCCATTTCAAAAATGCAATTATATTCATATCCATTTGCTCTGTTCCACTGTATTATGAAGAAATTGGTTTGGTGTATGGTTCAATTGTTCAATAGTCTTATTATTATTATTTCTGTAGGTCTTTTTTTCTCATTCATGTGTAGCGAGTAGATATGGTAATACACATTGTTCTCTGGTTCAATCACTGATTAACAAATGTTTTGAAGTCTTAGTAATGTACTTGTTAGAATCAAATTAAATGTTGTTTGGAAATGAACACTTGTCTCCCATACTATTCTGAATCAGAGGTACATTACTTTCCGAACAACTGAAACCCACAACCAAATAATTTCTATTTCACAGAAATATTTTATGTGTGCACAGAACCCTGTAGAAATTTTAATCTTAATAAAATGTGTCCACAAATAAAAATTGATATAAAAAAATATACCTGTGGCATACATATAATTTATGGCCTTTGTAATCATTTGTGGCCAAGTCTGTAAAAAACAACAACAACAAACTCTGTGTCAGCTAAGGATTAACTAAGCAACTAACTGTTGTATTAACTAAGGATTCTGCTGCTTTAATAGCACTGTTATGTGATACATTTGTATATATAATATTTGATATGTGGGGTGGCACAGTGGGTAGTTGTTAGCAATGTGGCCTCGCACCTCCAGGGTCGAGAGTTCTAGTCCCACCTTCGGGTCTGTGTCTGTAAAGTTTGCATGTTCTCCCTGCATGTTTCCTCTGACTACTCTGGTTTCTTTACAAAGTCATGCAGATTAGGTTAAATGGCATTTCCAAATTGCCTGTAGTGTGTGAGGGTGTGTGCTTGCAGCCTGGATACCCTGGAATAGACTCCAGGCTTCTTGTGACAGGATAAGCAGTATAGAGAATAAGTGAGAGAGAGTGAGATATTTCATATGCATTCACCAGACATCATATTGCAAATTGGAGTGGAATATTGCAAATTTCTCTTTATGCACAGAACAAGACTAATTTAAGCTACAATAAGTTACTGTGATACTGCCTACTGTAGATTATTTTCCCATAATAACATGACCCTGAAAAGTGATGTTCTACTTCTACCAAAGCAATTTGCCAAACATCAGCTTTTTATGTGGTTTAATGAGCGAAACATTTAACAAATAATTTCCCAATTATTTACATTTATTGTAATGGGGTGTTAACAAGACTTGTTATGTCTTACATGACACTAGCATCTATTTTACCTCCTTCTTGAAGACACTCACACCCAAAGGAAACACAGCTTGTTAATTATATTTATGTTTATATCTACAGTATAGAGTTACCTAAGAATTGCTTTGAAGTCTCTGTCAATAAATATATCCTTCAACCAGTGACTTATACCTCATGTGGAGTTGTCTCTCATGTTTGGAGTGACAGATGATAATTTTGAGAAACTGGAAGTCATTAGTTCCCCCTCTCATTTCAGAGATGGCTTAACAAGATGGATTCTTCTTTAACATCTCAAATAAAAAAAATACACCAGTACATCAATGCAAAAGTTTTGGAAAAGTTTTAAGGTTGTGGAAACCTTTTTTGGAATACAGTACACTTTTACTCCTTAATTTGTTTACCCCAGCTCTGTTGTTCTTATCTTGGTAATATTTTTGCATTTATGTAGTGTGTTAGGGTTACCATAATTTGACGTATGTTTTGTGGAATTTCAAATTGTTCGGGTTTAATATAATGATTGATTGATTGATTGATTGATTGATTGATTGATTGATTGATTGATTGATTGATTGATTGATTGACTGACTTACATACTTACTGACTTACTTACTGTACTCACTCACTTAGCAGAGGCAATAACTGACCAAGGGTATGTTGTTTCTTTTTATCCTATATTATGAAATGCATCTTTAAAACATACAAATCCTGATACCGGATCTTTGAATCCAGAACACGTAACCTCCAGGATTACTGGGATTCCTCCTTAAAAAGTAAAATAAGCATCTCCTTACATAAAAATCACCAAATCAACAATTTTTCATACGTAAAAACATTTCCACAGCAACACATGCTTCTGCTATTAACCAACTACCACCAATTTACATGTGGGAAATTATTTATATGACTGCATGCTGCTGAGCTGCTTATTGATGACTTTGAGAGGAAAAGGAGATCCATAAATTAATCCATAGTGTATTTTAACACAATACGCTGTCTTACTCACATGTTGAACAAGTCATTCTTCATTCGTACTTCCAAGGATTTTCCCACATTCTGACAGATGAACTGCTCAATTTTTCAAAAGATATTTGCTTTTGGCAATGTGTTAAATTCGCTGTTTGATTAAACTGATGTGGTTAGATGAGCAGCAAAATTGCTTTAACGAATAAGTGCCAGGCCTGGAGGACATTCATACAGAAGACTTGCCAGCTCAGATTCCAACCCAGAGAGTGAAGTATGCCAACTGGAATGAAATGAATGGAATCTTTATTGCCATGCAACCAGTGGAATTTTTTATTTGATGATACAGTTTTACTATATATAAAAAAATAAAAAAAAACCTGACAGCAGTAGTACAGGGACTTTACACAGGCTGTGTATAAATATAAATCAGACCACAATAAACCCACAAGTCAACTGCAAGACATACACAGTAATAGTTATATACCCCGTGATATCTGAGTAGAAAGTATGTACCGTATAGAATTAATACAGAACGATTATTACTGAGTAAAACAGACCACATTATATTCATGCAAAAATCTGGTGGAATATTAAAAATGAAGTGACAGGATTGTTATTAAAACCTTGAAACCTGGTGTTTCATGTATGAATCATCTACCTGCAAAGAGCAATAGAAATAGGTTTGATGGATTCTCAGTAATGCTCTTGGCACCTTGGGCACACATTTTATTTTATGTTGAGTACATACAGTACTGTGTTTATACTGTATACAGTGTGGTCCAAATATTAATATACTTTATATACTTATCTAAATATCTAAGCTACAACCATTTTAATTACAAATTATATTGCTGACAAAAAACTTGAGTGAAAAGTAGAAAAGTCTTCTTGGAAGAATCTTGGAAATATTTACATTAGAATGGATTAGACATGAGAATAATATGATTTATGGTATTAAATGCGACTGGATGAATTCTAAATGTCAAGTATATTATGGTATGATATATTTGTTAATATGTGAGTAAGCTGAATTGAAGTTTTTTCAAAGTAGTCTGCAAGTTCTCTATACACCATCTGCCTCGACACTTAACCGTGATTGGCATATTCTCATGATCCACATGTCTGAGACATTTAAACACAAAGGAAGTGTTTTACTAAACCCTGACAAATTCCATTGCCAGGTTGGAAAGACAAGACATATGCCTTGTCTTTATGCATTTTTTAACTGTTCTGTGGAACCTGTCATATGTACTTAGAATAAGACAAAGCTATAATGGTCACATGCTAAACAATTGAAGGTTGGGAAAAACTTCACCTAGTCTTTTCCTAATCTTTATTTTGATGGAAACGGAATAAAATTATTTATATTTATTGTACAGATTTTTCCATAAGGCTATTGTGTGTAGATTGATAATGTGGATTCCTGACCAAGTTGTGACTGTAAGCAATAATAATAATAATAGTAATAATAATAATAATAATAATAATAATAATAATCACTCATCTTCTATACCACTTCATTCTGTATACTGGGTTGGGGCATCTGGATCATATCCCAGGAGACTTACTTTATAGCCAAGGCTGGGTACAACCTGGACAGAGTGGCAATCTATCACAGGGCACACACACACACACATTCATACACTATGGTCAATTTTGGAACACCAATTAATCTAATCTGCATGTCTTTGACTATGGGAAAATAACAGAGTATCTGGAGGAAACGCATCAAGCATGAGAAGAACATGCAACCTCCATGCGCACAGTCCCAAAGCGGGAATCAAAACCTTGACCCTGGATGTGCAAGGCGACAGTCTCAGTCACCACTAATCATAACAATAATAATTTTAATAAAATAGTAAAATGAATTGTCATCATATATACCGTTTATTTCAGTATACAGGGCAACGGGGCGCCTGGAGCCTATCCCGGGACACTTATCCCACGAGGTGGGGTACAACCTGGACAGGGTGCCAATTCATCACATGGCACACACATACACACACTCACACACTACAGGCAATTTGGGAACACAGATTAACATAATTTGCATGTCTGTGGGAGGTAACCGCAGCACTCGGAGGAAACCCTTCAGAACAGAGGAACAACATGCAAACTCAATGCACACAGACCCAAAGCGGGAATCGAACCCTCAACCCTGGAGGTGCAAGGCGACAATGCTCACCACCAAGCCACCATAAAAACATATACAGTATATTAGAATATGTTAAAATTGTTATTCATTGCACAAGGCTGTGTCCAGTATCATGTGTCCAGTAACACTACTATATCCGTTTACTCACAAGTGTCGTTTGGAGGCGAAACTTTGACGCGGTTTGAAACACACAAGGAGTCTGAAAGTGTTGCTGGATCTCAGCGCACCGGATTGTCAGCTGTTCCTGACAGACTGCGCATTATCCTGAGTCATTACATAAGCTGCCAAAATCACACAGTGCGGCTATTTTAGATTCAATCACGAAAGTGAATCATTAACGCATGATTAACACGTTTACGCACCACACATCACGTCGCGCTTTAGAATAAGTATGCATTCTTGATACACCATGATAAAAAAAAAAAGTCTATTAGAAATTAAGAGTCAGAGATGACAAGCTGTTTACCTCCAGTTTTATTATTCAAACGGAGCAATAAACACACCAAAATGTTTGCGCAAGTGTGGAGAACTCTCTAAGAGGTCCTTTTTCAGAAAAGAGAATCCACAACAATGAGTAAACCGATGTCTTCTCCCCGAGCACTTTGCACGGACACTATGCACAGCGTGCTGCTCAGAAACGCGCGGCTTCGCGTCTGGGCGCGCGCGCCTGTTCCGTCGTACCCGGAGCTCTTTGCGGGCGGAGCGAGCGAGCGGCTCTCAGTAGCCAATCAGCGCTCGGGATTATTTCCTACAGCACCTCGATCTCACTCGTTTGAACATTAGAAAGCGGTTAAAGGGAGTGACGGAGCGCCGCAACAAGTGTAGAGGAGTCTCTCCGGTCACCTGCAGCACGGTACAGTATGTGTCGATCTTTATGTGCCTTTCTATCTTTAATATACTATTATTATAATTCTGTATATTATTCATTATCTATAACCTGTAAAAAATATATATATAATCTTATACTGGTTAAGATTTGCAGCCCATAAGCCTGAAGATTAAGAATATTGCATTTAGAACATTGCTCCTAAATGGAAAGATATTCAGCTTGGTCAACTGTAATAATAATAATCATAATAAGCTTGGTCAACTGTAATAATAATAATAATAATAATAATTATTATTATTATTATTATTTTTATTATTATTATTATTTATTATTAATATTGTTGTTGTGGTGATTATTATGATTATAATAATCATGATGATGATGATTATAAGTGGTGATATGTAGTAGTGTGTAATAGTGTGTTAAAGCTGTCCAACAAAACCCAGGAAACATATATTCATTCCAGATATTCCAGAATTATTCCAGAAACTCTTCATTTACTGTAGGGTTCTTAAGAAGCATTAAGGCTTCTCCTTTTTTAAGGGTTCTCCTTTGACCTTATCTAAAAAGGAAACTCTCTGTTATAGAGCTGCACTATACATGGACCATTTAAAAGGTCACCAAAAAATAGACAACCACAATAGACAATCCCTTAAGGGCTTTAGGTTTTGAGCCATAACCTTCTTCATACCACCATGAGTTTTGTCCTGCTAACTAAGCCTAACTGGATGTATGGCTTGGACATTAGCAGGCTTTAATGTCATTTGATATAATTCTAAAACTGGTGGAGTTGTTTTCCCATGCGTGTTTTTGAGCAGTGAAGTATAATCGCAGAGTGTGTGGTCAGCTATGCCAAACAGTTAACTGTCTATCAGTTACAGTAACAGTAGCAGCCAGAAATAGGAACACAAATTGGTCTTTCCTGTACACTGTAGGAGCAAGGAGATTTGTCAAAGCGTGGAAATATGGCAGTTGGTGTAGGTGTGTGCTGGATTAAGTCATCAAGCACTTTTTGATTTAATGAGATCTTTGTCTGAGTCTTATTTGACCACATATTGTTTTTGTTTTTTATTCTAAAATACATCAGCTCTTCTTTGCTCATTTGGTTAGATACAGGGATGCATTTTAACTT
Organism: Clarias platycephalus; assembly: GCA_030068275.1. Lineage (NCBI taxonomy): Eukaryota > Metazoa > Chordata > Actinopteri > Siluriformes > Clariidae > Clarias > Clarias platycephalus. The sequence continues at coordinate 24,975,246 of JAQQZT010000036.1, read as the reverse complement.
GTGCATAGTCATAAATGTAAATAATAAATGGATATTTTAAAATTATTTGCCATATGTGAATGTGAATTAGGTTCCAGTTGAATCAGCTCTGCCTGTTATGATGTTCCCCATTGGAAAATTGAGCTTATAGTTAATTAAATATGCATGAGATTCCAGTGTATACACTTATAAGGTAAATGTAAATAATTCAAAATGTCCCAGTGCAGACAGGTCTATCAGTGTGCATACAGTACTTAGTGTGTGTAATTTGGGGTGTTGGTGTTTTTTTCCCTATAATGTATGACTGCTTAGAGTTATCACCCCTCCACAGCTATCAATTTGTTTTTTCTCTGTTCAGTCATCAAAGAGTGTAATTATAAAATAATAATAATAATAATGATAATAATTATAATAATCACCTGGGAAGAGCACATTTACATTCTTAAAGCTTTAATTAAATTTTTTTTTTAATAAATGTATATTTATGGATATATTTCCCATATTTAAGGTGGTTAAAATTTTTACGCAAAGATGCAAAATGTAATGTATGCCATAAAACTCAATCTGCTTTAAGAGTCCTGTATGGTTTGTTGTTAATTATTCTTCTTTGTTGTGAAAACCTCAATCACTGAGACATACCTCTGTGTGAAAAATGTCAGCTTTTAGGCATGAAGGAAAAATCACCAAATCATTTCCATATTTACAGTAAGCCTGGGATAAAATATGGCACAGCACATGCTATTTTCAAGACAAATAGCCATGAACACAAACAAGGGTGGTCCTATGAGGTAATCCATAATGTGAAAGTGTCTTGATGGCACAGCACATGCAGTGAGCAGACAGAGAGCCACAGACAGCCATAAGTCTTCTCTCCAGCAGCTTGTTTCAATGTCACTGATTGTGCTTACTATTAAATAATACTAAATTCTGTTTTCAAAACTGTATTCCTAAATATCAAATCCTTAGAGGTCTCATTAAGAAACCGGACTTTAAAATAAACCTATACTAAATTGTTCCAATATGAAGAAATTTCTCATTCTCCAACTTACTTGAACATTTATAATTGAAATGGCAATGTAATACATTTGCTTTTGCTCTCAAGGTCTATTTATTATTTATGATCCGTCTGCCATTTACAGGGGACTGTTAATCTGCTATGTATTGTACAGTATATGCTTCTGTATGTACAGTAATGGACAAATAATGGAAGATTGCTCAGTTGATGCTGACTAAAAAGCTTTAGTGAAGAACTTATAGCCTCATTGGGGTAAAGGATTTATGCCTATGACTAACAATTTGTTCCCATTTTTTGGGAAATATATACCACATGTAATTTGATTTTAAGATTACCAAATGTGTCATTTTTTTCTTTTTCTTTCAGTGTTCACCTGATTTCTGACAGCACTTAAAACCTGGCTCAGAAATGAATCTCTCCAACACGTAACTACTGGATTCCAGACTAGACACTTGCAATAAACAATAATATACAACTTTAAAATGATCACATTAAACCTCTGTCCAGCTAAGTCAGCATTCTCCTTTTAAATTAATTAGATTAGAAATCTAATGGATTACTAAAAAGAAAAGCCATTTGGGAAATTCTCTTTGTGCTTCTAATGGAGTAAGAATGACTGCCCTTGAACTCTAGTGTGGTGGAAACCATGAGTTTCCCTGCGGGCATTTCTGCATCCAGGAAGCATTTCTTCCTCCCAGTGTATTCCTTTCTTGTGCTGAGATTGCATTTGACAGTACTCTTACTGTGCACCATGGCATCTGCATGTCCCAAGAGCTGCTTGTGCTCAGATAGGAATAGCCTGGTGGTGGTGCAGTGTTCTTCCCGCAACCTTGAGACTATCCCATCCGATCTACCGCATGACACCGTCACTCTTCTGCTCTCTTCCAATCAAATCACCAAGATCACTGGCCAGGCTTTTAAACACCTCCCTCACCTGCAGGAGCTTGATTTGTCACACAATGCCATTGACAGTGTAGACGGTAACGCTTTTCAGGGCATCTCTGAGACCCTGCGGATGCTTAATCTGTCCCACAATCGCCTTCGTGGGGTACCCAAGGAGGCCTTTGCACGACTCCATGCCAAGATTGGCTTGGCTAACAATCCTTGGCACTGTGAATGCATGCTACAGGAGGTGCTGCGGGAACTAGAACTCGACCCTGAGACCGCCAGTGAGGTGAGTTGCCATACAGCTGTGCAGGATGAATATGCAGGCAAGCCTGTCATTCAGGTCCTAGACTCTGGCATCAACTTCTGCAATTTTCATCACAAGACAACTGACGTGGCCATGTTTGTGACCATGTTCGGCTGGTTCACCATGGTGATTGCTTATGTCATTTACTATGTGCGGCACAACCAAGAGGATGCCCGCAGACACTTGGAGTATCTCAAGTCTCTGCCAAGCACTTCCCAAATTAGCAAAGACTTGGACACCATAAGTACTGTTCTGTAGCATCTGCATCAAACCCTTTGGGTCAGGAATGGATTAAACTAATGGGGCACAGCCAGGATGGCACAGCAGCAAGCCTTAAAGCTCATCATGAGCACTCCACAAGCAAATACACAATGCTGTTTTCTTTATTCAATTCTAAATAAGTAAATCTTACAGCTTAAAATGTATGACTTTCAATAGACAGGTCACACTGATAAAAATGCAAGTAATGCTAACATTTACAGTAAGATGATGTATGTGGGTAAATACTGGTTAGCAATGACTAGCGCTGTGTTTCTATTTAGGATTTCCACCTGCGTAATATAAGGTTCTGAGATTTTCCCCCTCCATGTATGCTTTCAATAGTATAAATAATGTTCTTCTGTGGCTCTTGCAGACAAGCTCTACAGAGCTAAATCCCCTCCCCCTCTCTCTGTTTCCCAGCAGGTGCATAATTCCCTTCATTATGTCAGTTCATTTGTCCATTTATGTGCTAATGGTCATATAGAGAAACTAGGGCAGGACCAGAGATTGGCAGGGAGCAGAGAAAACTCAGGAAAAGAAAATTTATATATAGACTAACTTCACTGCCAATACTGTTCATTAAAGCTCTGCCTTGCATTCTATATACTGTATATGGAAGCTTATCCATTGGGGGCAGATGGAACAGTATATACACACACACA
>JAQQZT010000036.1:24940915-24961553 GCA_030068275.1 Clarias platycephalus | reverse complement strand
TCCAGGGTGTACCCTGCCTCGTGCCCGAAGTCTCCTGGGATAGGCTCCAGGTCCCCCGCGACCCTGAATATAGGATATACTGTAGCGGTATAGAAAATGAATGAATGAATGAATAATAATAATAATAATAATTTAAAAATATATATGTTCTTGTCAAGTATGGAATGTTCAAGCCTAGAGGCTACATACTAAAAGTGTGAATCAGCACTGAAAGTCCTCCTGAGGTCTTTGGGTGAAATATTTTTCATTATATTTTACAGAAATACCGAGTTCGGTCGATGCCAGCTGGAAAATTCTCCACCACAGTGGAGTTGTGGTTTTATGATTAGTTAAGAGACTAAGAGACAAAGAGACCCGACGGGATTTGTTAAAGGCACAGCAAGGTAGATACAGCGTGAAACATTTTTGTTCCAAAATAATCAGTGCCAAGAAAAAATAAAGGATTTTTTTTTCTTATTGGTGACAAGCAGGATGAATAATTTCTAAAATTTAAGAAATTATATTTGAACTTTAAAAAGTTCTATCAAGATTTTAAAATGTCTAGGGTAGCAAAACCTGTTTAAAAAAATAGGACAACTTACAAACTTACAAAATCTGGGAGACATTTACAGTACTATGAAAGGTCTAAAATCACCATTAACTTCTGGGGAGGGTCACGAAAACCTTAGTTTGAATATTTTTTATTTGTTTCTATTTTATTATCATTATTATTAGTAGTATTATTATTATTAGTAGTAATATTATTAATAATAATAATAATAGTCATAATATTATTATTAATAATAATATTTTTTGCATTTACATTAACTTAGCATATAAGTATTTTAATTCTTATGCATTTCCATTCAAACAAGTGAGAAATAAGACATTTAAACAGAAATGCTTTAAGTATTGCATGTATTTACACGGTTCATGCATGTAAAATTTATAAAGGAATTAAAATAAATGCTGGCCATTAGAGGTCAACTTTATATTTACTAGCTAAATATAAAGTTTAACTCTTTATTCATCAATAAATGGATGAATGTTTCTATCTACATGCCTGTGTCAGTTATTTACAGGTCAGGTCGCCAGCTCAATGCACAATTGTGTCTGTGCTCTAGGTGGTGAAGGACCTTGCTTAAGGGTCAAACAGTTGCGACCCGGTGGCGTTGGGGGTCAAACCGGGGACCTCCTGGTCAGCAGTTCAAGTTCAATTACATTTTATTCGTAAAGCACTTTTAACAAAGGTCATTGTCGCAAAGCAGCTTCATAGAATCAAAAGAAAAGTATGGAAAGTTTATGAAATGTGGATAAATGTATATGAATCAAAATGACCAGATTGTCCCTGATGAGCAGGTATTGGTATATAAAAAAATAATTTTTTTCTCACATTGTGCAGAAATTTATTCCACTTTATTGTTACATTTAACATCATGTCCCGAGAATTTTTAGGATGCTGCAGTATTTTGTTTACTTTGTCGCTTATTATTAGTAATAATTAAATAATCATCAATCATTGAAAAGTTTTGTATCCCAAATGAAAATTAATTCAATGTTTTGTCCCATTAGGCAAATTATGTTTTCACCTTGTGCACCCACACTGCAGGAGGAATAAATGAATCGGAAGTAAGTGCAGGGGGAATAAATTAATATATTTTACTATGCCACTTGTGAGCAAAAACATAGCACCTGGAGCTGCTAAAGGATGGCAATGCTGCTATCTTTTTTTAAGCAACCCCTCTCTAAACAATTTCAGTCATCTGTAGTTACATAAATCTAATAAGGCAGGCTGTCTCCCTCATTCAAATGTACATTTCATAAAAATATGCAGATATTAGTAGAAAGCCACTAATTAGAGGTGGATGGACTACCTAATACCAATAAGCACATCCTCACTAAGCATTCAAATGGTACTAATGTAATATTATTACTACTACCACCATCACCATTGCTATTACTACTGCTACTATAACTACTACTACTACTACTACTACTACTACTACTAATAATAATAATAATAATAATAACGATTATATTACTTAAAAAGGGGGAATTTTTTGTTCTTAATTTACCAAGTGTTTTTCTTAGAAATTGCATCTTTTTCTATCACAGGTATCAATTATGTGCTGTAAGTTTTCCATCTTGAATTTATTCTCTACTGCTAAGTTAGAATTTTTAATTTGTGGACTTGTCTACTTAAATCAGTTGGAGTAAATTCTGGGATGCTGGGGTCATACAGTAGCAATGCATAGGGTCAGCTAGAATACAGCACCCCTGGAGCAGATAGGGCTAAGGGCCTTGATCAAGGGCTCAAGAGTGGCAGCATAGCGGTGCTGGTGCTTGAACCCCTGACTTCACCACTGCCCCCAATTTATTAATAAGCAACATTTTGTAATTTTATCAATTAATATTTAATGATATGTGACACCCACAAAATTAGGTTTGTGACTTATACAGTATAATAGCAGTAATAAAATGGCATTCCCTCACCAGGTCTTGAAGACCAAAATTCAACTTTTCCTGCTATAGTGAAAAAGCAATGCGAAAATATTCAATTTCAAAAGATATTAGTTTGCAACAGTATCATTTTGTAGCAGCATTTAGTGTAAAGATATCTGAGGTCTGTCATACATCATCTTCAGTGTTTCATTGGAATTCCACAAAAGCGATTATAAGGAAAAGATGCAAACATGATCAGTCAAAATTAATCAGCATTATTTGGGTTCTTGATGAATGACAAGCTTTTAAACGAGGATCGTGTTAAAGCCATGTTGTTGACTCATTTCTGTTTAAATTTGATTAAAGTCCATACATGTCTTAATTTGGCAAGTTGTGACCTTTAAACTTGCAACAGGATCATGGGCATCCGAGGCTCATTTACACCTGTGGGGAGCAAAGTCAGGCCATCTACTGACACTCTTTATTGCCAGCAATTGCCAGAAAAATTTCTTTGTGTAATTTTTCATAAATGCAGTCTATTCACGCCTATTCACTTACAGTACAGTACCACTCCAGCTTTTCTAAGTGTTGTGTTTATTGCTCACCAAAGCAAGTGACTCACCAACATAATGTTTGCCTGAGCAAGTTGTACTGTTTTAACATGACTGAAAAATAGCCAAGATCAACACAAAGGTAATAACAAGATCAGTTTATAAAAAATTATTCATAATGTTTCAACTGAAGTATCAGGAATTGTAAGGTTTATGTTGATTATGGAGTTGGTTTGTACAAAAACAAAAATCAACCACAGCTACACGCTCTCCTATTCAACATCACGCCTGAGATGAGGTTTGTCCATTATACAGTACAAGGCATACACAAACAGTTTGCTAAAAATGCAATGCGCTGCATATATGGTTTTGATTAATCCACTGTTTTAAGGTTAAGATACTGCATACTGTATTTGCACCATGACTTAAATAACTGGATGATCCACATTTGTTCTGGGTAATAACAGTTAAGTCTTTCCATTGGACAAATTGATTTGTCCAATTATCCACTTTATAAAACAATTAAATAATAACATTGCATAGTTTAAAAAAAATATGATAAGCTAAATAGGATTAAAGATTTACACAAGCGCATTTACACAACATAGAAACTGAAAAATACCAAAGTGTACATATAATTTTGTTTCAGATTTAGGGTATAGTTAAAGAGCACTTTTTTTTTTTTTTTAATTACAGACAATGCAATCTTTGGCCATCCAAATACTGTAGCTGGTTTTGCTGGTTTTATCTTTATTAGCTTTATTGGTCAAGGAAGATCACAATCCACAGCAGTTATACATCAAAAAGAAATTTTGCAACATTTTGCATCCATGTCTGGAGTACTCTCTTGTTCCCATAAATACTTGGGAGATGATAAAGCATTTTATGATGTTGTGAAAATAGCATTTTTCTTTGAGTTGACCACACTTTTATATTTTATTGCTGTTGTCGATCTTGAAGTTGCTTTTCTGTTACTTTCAGTTTTTGAGTTATTAAAATAAGATGATATATGCATGGATTTACATGACTTAAATATTCAATTTTCTTCATACCAAGTAATTTCATGGAGCAGTGTCTCATCCTATTAGTATATAAGGCTGCTCAAATGAAAATCTTCAGGCAAGGCTCTGTGTGAGCCAGGGTTTAGCTGAGTCAATGTTGTATGATTAGACTGACTGCCTAGTGGTTTGTGGAAATATGGTATCCATGGAGAGGGCTTACGAAGAGGTCAGTACTGTTGGCCATTAGAGGAACCAATTGGAGAACATCTAAAGCTATGCTTTCATTCCACAGTCACAAGAACCTTTGCAGCTGACTTCATTAAGGCCTGCAGGTTCCTGGCACTGAAGCCAACATTTAGCTACCCTTGTTTTTCCTCTCCAGATCTTTGTGATTACGGTATATTTTGTAAATTCGTTTAATTAGAAACCTGCAATGTGTCTGTTTTAAGTTTTACAGTAAATTTTGTTTATCAATTATATTTTCATATTTAAATCTTTTTCATGCATAGCAAAGAAAAAAAAACATACAAGTGTGATAAAATGGGTCTTAGAAATAAAACAACCATTAAGTGAAAACAGATTGTGTTTAGGTAGCACACAGTTCCAGCAAAAAAGTTATTTTGCCACAGTGCAGACCTTTTCATGACTCCAGCCTTATTGTCTTGCTGTGAAATGTGTCTCAAACCCAGACTATATTTTCTTGGCTCATTGTAAAACCGGGCCTCTAGTCACTGAGGTGGAAATGGAAAAAAAAAAATCCCCTTTGTTTGTCTCAGAGTTGAAATATTCCTCGTGCAAAATATCTCTTGAATGTTATTTCTAGGTAACCTTTTTATGTGTGCCTTGAGAATTTGTAGTCATTCAGAAAGCTTGTTTAACTGCATGGTAATGTTGTTCCATCTACAAAGTTCAAACTGTTACTTTCACAAAGTAATATCAGGTCATTTTGCATTTTGAACAGATGAAATTGCAAATCTTCTCAGAGCAGCTCTAGTGACCAGATGTCAAATGCAGTGTTTTGGCAGTCTCTATTAAGCACACATACTCACCCAGTATTTTGAAGTTTCACTTAAGCCACTGATTGCAGTCCCCTTGTTTCCCCAGGAGACTGGTACTTCACATTTAGTGCAGTAATCACAGAAAATCCAGCAAATGTGATCATGCTGGTTTGCTGACATACATGGCATCTGTTAGACTCTTGTAATGTGAATATTACTCATCGCAAACTTGATTTCAAAAGTTTATTAGATAGATAGATAGATAGATAGATAGATAGATAGATAGATAGATAGATAGATAGATAGATAGATAGATAGATAGATAGGATATTTGATATATGACAATTACTTTGTTTCTCCTCTGTTCTTGAATTTCTTTAAAGCATGTTGTTTTCTTACATAGATCTTTTAGCATGCTTAACTTTGTCAAACTGGTATGTTAGTGATTTTTTGATTCAACAAGTCTGGCTTACTCAGGCCTGGGAGTGGCAAGTAAAATTCAACTCAGTTTTCCAAAAATCACAATTCATGATCTAGCAAGGGGGCAAATTACTTTTTCACATAGAGCCAGGTAAGTTTAGATAGCTTGTAAGCATGATTTTAGGTAAAACATATTTAATCACATACAGTATATTCACATTAATCAAGTACTAATCACATACATTATGTACCAAATATCTTCACATTAATCAAGTATTAAATACAATCATATAAACTTCTAAACAAAAAGGTTTGCTATTTAAACTTAAGAAAACTCATATGGGATACGGTCAACAGGATTTACTGTAACGCGTGTGCATTAAACAAATTTTTTAGTCTGCTCTTTGCCTGTTCTTGAACTAGCATTCGGCTAGAACTAGCACTTGGGCTTTGTTGTTACAATAAACTCTTAGTTTAGAACAGCTTACAAACTGACCCTCATGTCTTCTTTTGGTTTTGTATGAATTGAGTTATAGCTTATGTTTTAGCAGTAAAGTTTAACTGGTATTTAACAGTAGAAGATAAAAAATTCCCACAAGCTTTTTTTCCCTTGAAAAATGAAATCATTATTTAAAATCTGTATTTTGTATTTACTCGGGTTATGTTTGTGAAACATTAATATATGTTTGATGATCTCAATCATTTAAGTGTGACAAATACAGTATAGGTTGGTAAGTAGGTACAGTAGGTGTGGGTAGGTAGTTACGTAGGTAGGTAATTGTTCCGGAAGAAAATTCCAATTTAAGTCAGTGTGACTTCAGCTTCATCATGAGTGTGAGGCAATTATACTTCAAGCTCTAGAAAAGTACAACTAATATTTGAAGGTGTAACTAAAACAAAGTGTATTCTAAAATGTCTGAATGTTAATTTAGCACCAAAGAGTCAATTCAACCCCTTTTCTTCCTGCTCCATTCATGAACACTGTATTGGCTTTATTCTCTGTAGGAACAAAGTGACAGAAGGAAGTCTGCTCCATTCTGCAATGCATAAACACCATCTGCCTCTACATATCCTGTAACAAAGCTCCCACAAATCATGGACTTTCATTTTATCTGTTTAGGAATTGCCATACACTCTTATGAAAGTGTGTGATAGTGGTACTCTGGTCTTAATTTATGCCAAAGTACAAAGGTGTTGTTAAAACATTATTCTGAAACATCTGTGGATTATGTCTCTTTTTTCCTATATTTTAATCAGGAGTATCACAAAATAATTAATCCAATATGCTTTCTATCTAGACTTGTATTATAAGCTACATGGCTAATGACTAATGAATTTTCAGAGTACTATAATCCTGTAATAGGCAGTTGGAATTTAACAACATGCAGATGTCCAGCATACAGGCTATCATCAGCTTTGGAGTGGTTTTAAATGTCACTTTGTCTTCAATTAAGCAGGTGCTTCCTGTTGTCAGAGATGAGCATAGAGATACACAGAAGGGCTGAAATATTTAAGCAGGATATTTTCCTTAGTCTTTACATACTGTAAGAAACAAGGTCACAATAGTGCACACATTTCTGCTATACCGATATTATTCTTTTCTACCTTCTTAACTTTGTCTGCACATTTGTCTGCACTTAAATTTGTTCTTTTTTGAAGAATGTCCTTTTTTTTTTTTAACCAATCCACTATGATTGAAAAACAACATTGACACACCTATCATTGACTGTCCTTTCCATTGCTCCCTCTCCTCTATAAATGTTAGAGCAGCCTTTATTAGGTAAAGCCTGCAATAATGCAATAATAAATGTTTGAAACTCTGTGACCCATGACTGCACATCATCTAGAAATGTAGACAAATAGTGGAGAAAAAAAAAAAAACATATTGGATCATGGAGGTGAAAAAGTGGAAAAGTGTTCATCCAGAGACCAAGACTTTGAACCCTAATAATGCCACAGTAATCTGTGGCTGGAAAAAGAGACCAAAAGTTTCAGCTGAAAGAGATGGTATTATTCCATCATGGGCATCTGTAAGCTCAGGTATGTGGAGCATGGTCAATATCACTTTCCTCTGAGTGTGTTACGCTACCCTGACACAGAAATTTGCGCAGAAATTTGATAAGATGCAGTTGGCTGTCTTTACATGTCTCACAGGAAGCAGGTGTTAGTTTTCACTTTTTCTCTTGCTGTAAGATGTCATCGAAAAATGACAGGCTAGAGCTGGCATGACAGACCAGAGAACAAAATTTGCAAGATAATGGGGACAATACAAAAAGTATGAAGTTTTTTGTTTTTAAAGGCTCATACAATGCCACTGATTTTAACTACATGCATTAGATTTAATCAATAGATGTACAAAATATTCTCAGGTCAAACAAAGGTACAACTGGTACAAAGCATATGCTCCTATGTACAGTAATAAGGAGCAAAGCATGTACGAATTACAATCTTCAAAAATGGAAATACTACCACGAGATCTAAAGACTAAAAGCGAATCAAGGGTGATATCCAGATAAAGATCTCTGGGGTTATAATAGGTTATCTTAATACGTACTAATTATAATGCATTTATTTTGCATCTTGGTTTGGTAGCTAGCTAAAGTCTTTCCTGTGTACATAGGCTTTCCCCATTAAATGAAGAAAAACTGTATAATATGTCACCATTTAAGCCACAACACATGATTCCAGTGAAAAAATGATGCACCCACAGATTGCCTCAATCTACTTTCATGTCCATCTATTTTACATGAAAAACACCCTAATGCTTTTACTTTGCCTCCCATAGTACCAATAATTATTGCAACTGAAACTGATATACACGTCACTCCCCAGAAGCTTTTCCTTGTTTCTATCCTTTTTTTCTATCTTTTGTATTGCGAATACAACAAGTTTCTTATTATAGATTTATCCGAAATAAACTTACCACATGTTTCTCGTCATTTTTGACTAACTTCTTGTAAGTGACACAGTGAGAAAGAAAGTTCTGAAAGTCATCTGATAGTGTCACTGCCAAATTGTTTTCAAACCTGTTCCAAGTCTCCCTGGGTCAAGCCATGACATGATATTGCACTTAGTGGAGGAACATGACCACCACACTTTCTCTAATTATAGATGGAGCACTGAGCACTGCATCTGTTTCACTATAACATCTTGTATTATTAATAGTGACAGGCAAACTCTGAGATGTGAGGAAATCTAGTTTACAAAGAACAGACTTTTAATTTCCAGTGCCATTATGAAATGAATCATGTAATGTATTTGGAGCTACTGTTTTCACTCTTTTTGGTCTGTGATTGCTGGTGCCTCATCTAAATATACAGTGTTTGTCAGTGACAGTGTTTGAAATTTTAATAACGATAATTAGACAATTCCTCTTCAAAAATTTCAAACTGTGATAGAGATCTCAGATGAGCTCACAGCCTGTCAATAAACAACAAAATCAGACCATCAGAGACTGGAAGAAGGTCACTTCTGATTAACTTGTTCTGACTGGGAATTAAACTGCCATCCAGAATGAACCGTCTCCCAGCATTTCTTCTTCAGATGAGAGATCTTGAGAGAGCATGAAGATTTGAGTGAGCCAAGATAAACTCAGAGTTCATGTGAAAGAAAGACAGACTTTAAGTGAGAGAAAATAATATTTCACACATATACAAAATCTGATTCCATGGGTACTTTGTTGGATTGAGATCTGAGGAGTTTGGAGACTGGGTCAACATCTCTTTGCCTGCTAAGTCACATATGTGGCAGACAGTCACACACTGGATGCACTGATATCTTTCTTTCATGGGTAACATTGAGCTTTTTTCTGTGGTTTGTGCTGCATTGACTTTTCTGTGTAATCAGGCCAGATGGGCTATTTATGCGCATAGATGGGTCTTCGGTGCCCATAATCCTGTCACCAGTTTACTGTTTAACACTAAGACTGTGGTGTTAATGTTATGGCTGATCGGTGTAACATTTCTTACCTACACTGGCATCTGATATTTGTTTTCTTTGAACAAAACATTTTAGAATACCCATCACATCAAAACACCAGCAAAAATATTTAAGGTTCAGCTTCAGATTCACAACTATACTATACAATATGAATAAGCGTCATAACAATGTCACCATGCTTTTGTTTTTTATTTATATTTCATTTTAGATAAGGTGTATTTATCTAAAATAAACATTGGGTTTAAATCGGTTAATGATTGGAAGGTTGGGTTGCCACTGTTGAGATCCTTTAGCAAGATCCTAAACCTTATCTGGTTTTAGGGTGCTGTATCCTGGCCCTCCGTGCACTCTGACCCCAACGTCCATACTGGGATATGCGAAACAATTTCACTATAATTTAAAGTACATGTGACAAATAATTAAATCTTATTTATATCTGTTATACAAGGCATGGATGGGTGAAGATTGGAAGAAGGGTGCTTGGCCCTGTGGGCCCTCCATGGTGCCACCCCTGCTGACACAATGAGTCAGTTCTTCCCAGTAAGTTTTTATGAAGGCAAAATAATTTAAGAATCAGAGCAATTGCTAAGTGCTTGGACACACATGCCACACAGTGGACTTTATGAACCTCAGTGTGGCTTCTTCTTCTATGCTTCCATGTATTTATTGAGTTGAAAGTTGGATATGGACCAAAGTCGAGAAGAGACTAGTTTTGGATGTCTCAGAGTGAAATCTTAGTAAAAGTAAATGTTGTTCAGCATCTATTAGCTTCAGCTCTAACACTTCCCACTCAGTTTCATTCATTAACAAAACCTCTAGATGCAGGAGCATAAATCAGATTTAATACTTTATATATAACAGTGCAGCTGATTTCTTGACATAACGATTGTGAATAACTGTTAATAAACAGCAGCTCTGATAATATTTCTGGATGTATCATGAATAAAAGTTTATATTTATGCACTTATACTTCTAAAATGCTTCTGTTTTTTAGTAATACCTCCTTGTATGATGGACTTGTATAGTGGATGCTTTATATATTAAAAGCCTAATAATACATTTTATTATTATTATTGCATTAATGTAGGCGGCTCGGTGGTGTAGTGGTTAGCACTGTCCCCTTGCATCTACAGACAGCTCTGGCAATTTAAGGGGATTTTTTGGGTCATGTGGACACCAAGCATACCTAACGGCTATCATTTAAAGTAGACGTCAATCATAGTATGGATCAATGGTCATAATAATGATTCATACTTTTGGCCAAAGAATCTGATGTGTATGTACAGTATATCATCAAAGCAGGATCTGTTTATTGCTGGATTAGAGGCTTTACTGTATCTTTTAGATTTACCCTGAAAAAAATATTATAAATAGTTTAATATCAATACTGATCAACAGATTTGACTCCTTGAGGGTAGTTATGTACGGTAGATGTTGGAAACCCCACATGCACAATAATTACACTTCATTCTTCTTGTTTTTTTAAAAGCATTTTTTTTTCTAGGTGTGCACAGACAAGGAAATATATTGCACTGTCCCATAAATGTCACTATGATTTGAAATATACTATTGATTGTGTGAAATGAAATCTGAGCAAGTGTGCAAGGTGAGGGGATTGAGGGGGTGTGGGGGCAAAACATAGTGTGAGATAGACAGAGATAGAAAGATTAAAGAAGCACTCTGAGATGAAGGGGAAAATTCCCAGGACAGTTCGTATGATTTCTTGAAATTTCCGGGATGGCAGTGATTAATCTCAAGTGTTGCTGTGACACCTGAATTGACTGACCTCTTTCATATCAGTTTAGTTGGACTTGGCCACTCTATGGAAGCAGCTGATCTATTTTTAGCCTCCTGCCTGCATATCAGCCAATGAGCAAGTTGTGGCAATTACTTTACCGCTGCATATGTCCTTGCTGACTCGTGTATAATTAGACCCCCATTGAAAAGATGCAGGTTTGTACAGTACAGTAGTTCTCTGCTTCTCTTAGAGATCTAATAAGCATTATACAACAGTTCATGTAGTTTTATACCCAAGACCTTGATTGTACTGGGCTTTGACTAGAACTGTTGCAATAAAACATAACAGGGAGTGCTATAAAATAATAATATTTAATGAGCACATGGTTATTCATTTGTTTTTGTTAACATTTTAGAGGACATTTATTTTTAGGTTTGGATAACATGAATTACAGTAGTAGAAAAAAAGGTGAATCAAAATAGGTGAAATATTCTGCCCTATCACGTTCAACAGCAATGTGGTATAAATGAGATTATCTAACACGCAGTTCCGACCGAGTAATCTGATTGGATGAGAGGCATTCCATGAGCGGTGATATACAGTAGAACATAACAGCACTAGGATGTTTAACAATTTGTTTCACTCAACATCGCAGGTGTCCTAATAATCGTTAAAAACAAAAAATCATTAATTGATATGGTCCAAGTACTAGAAAGAGGGGAGAGCAGCTGCCTGTCAAAACAAGTCATTCTGTTTTATTTACGCCTAAGGTGAGCCACAGGACTAACTTGTTTCTAACACAAGACTGAATCCCAAATCTATCTCTAACCCCAAACCAAGGGCACTACTTGTTGTGTGAAACAAGGGATTACACACCCTACATATTGCACTAGCTTTCTATTTACAGTAACACTATTTGGGATTCAACCCTGGAGCCCCAGAAGTTAGATTACACTCTGAAGCAGAGTGGAAATATAATGAGAAACCTATAGATTTACAAAACTGTCCAACACCTCCATGTTTCTTCTCTCGCCTCATACTGTATTACCGGTAAAAAAAACTTTCAAAACGGTTAATTAAATAACTGTTGTGCAGGCCTGCGAGTGGCACAGTGGTAAAGCGCTCGCCTTATCATCCGGAGATCGCTGGTTCGATCGCCGGGTGATGCTGTAACCTCTCACAGCCGGAGGCCTAGAGAGAGCTGATTGGCCGAGCCTCTCATCCCTCCCCTGAGCCGAGGGGAGAGATGAGAGGTACTCGTGCTCCCACATTAATACGGCTCTACTAACCATTCAGGGGCGTCTGCGAGCTCACGTAAGCGGAGGGAGCGGATGGCGCTGTCCTCCGAGTGTGTTACTCCGCCCCAACGGTGCGTGAGCGAGCAGTTCAAAAAGATGGTCGGTGACATCACGTGGGTCTCCCGACTGAATGGTGGTAGAAGCTTAATGTGGGAGCCCCCTAGTGACTGGGAGGAATTGGACACTACTAAAATTAGGGATAAAAATTGGGGAAAAATCCAAAAAATAGTAAAATAAAATAAAAAAAAACTGTGCAGCTCAAAGATAAGTGTGCAAAATAACTGGTTAAATAAACAAACAAATTGTAATCTGCTGATAATATATGGTATTGTATAAAAGCAATATCACACTTGAAGTCATGCTGTTGTACTAAATATCAGAACAGCTGTGATGCCATCTTGCTTATGGCCGTACACGAGCACTCCCTCTCCTAGACTGTTATTTAATTATTTTCCACTTCTGTATGGAGCAATGAAGAACATTTGGGTTTAATTTGCAAATGGTCATCCGTGCACCTATTTAAAATGGCTGAACATTGATTTAACCATATTTGATTCTTCATGTAAATGGCACAAGCACTTTCCAAGTCGGGATGTTTAAAGGACAATTGCTAGTTTAAGTACAAGATAAAGTGATTAATTTAATGATACAGTAATTATTAATTGATGGTAATAGTTACACTCATAAAATGTTAGCCCTGAGCTAGAAAACAGCTTAACGTTCATTTTCAACAACACCCAAAAGTATCTATATTTGTGGCACAACCTGTATCTGTATCTGCAGTTGCTGTTTGACCCACTATGTTTCAGGGCAGATGAACCATAAAATCAACAGAGAACATCAGTTAGATCGACATTAACAGGCAATTACGTCGCATGAAACTTGAATTCGATCTGAAGCAGTTTTCCTGGGTGCTTTATTGGAGCTGAGCTGGAGGAGGCAAATTGGTTTAGTCTGTGGTTACAACAACTTCTGATTCAAAAACATTCTCTTCAAATCCATCTATACTGTTGATTTGGAGAGTCAATACAGAGGACACCTCCAATTAAATCCTCTCCTTTAGATAATTGAATTACTCAAGAGTCAAAGCACAGTGAAAATCTCTGCTTGCTGTGTGGCAAGTAAATAGACCCATATGTACCGAACAGGATCAGATAGGAACATCTTTTACTGAGTAATGAATGCAGTTCGATGGGCAGATCCAAGACTGAATTATCCTCCTGATAGCACATAATTCTGGTTCAAATATAGTTGGGTTTATATGTTGGCCCAGCATTTACACAATTATTGACACACTCAATTATTATTATTATCCAAAAAATGTGTATATAAAACACCTTTGTTTTTTCAGCTCATTTGAAGATTGTGTGGAGGAATGTAGCTTTATATAGAAGTAAGTGTTTTGTTTTTTTTCCCTAATGACATTTTATCTCTTTACTAAAGAATAACATGCCGTGCATTTTATCCTTTTATGCTGTAGACAGAAAGCAAACTGGTACTGTTATCCTTAATAAGATCTATAAACAGTAATTCATTCACCAGCCTCTCTTTTCCCTCCTCACAGTCAGCTTGTCATTTAACAAAGAAACTGTAAAGCCTTTCTTCTTTCCTCTGACTCTAACTCTGACTTTTATGCCGCAGTGACACTGGATTCTCCTTTCGCCATATGGAAAAGTAGTTTTGTAAAACCTATTTATGTCTGTCTGCCATACAATTCCTGGTGAGTTATCTGTTACTATAGAAACAATACCTATTAGAATAAGTGTATAAATATAAAGCTGTGATTTCTGTAATATGACTCACAGACAGTACCTCTGAAGCTAAAGTGAATTTTTAAAGGTCTTTTGGTACAGGCTGTTATAGTACCAAGAATTATAATAACGTTTAAGATAGTGTTGAAGATTTGTAAATTGTGGCACTAGATGATGCAGGCCTGGTCAAATGAAAATTATCAGTAATTTTCTGAAGAATGTCTAACCATTATATTCCTCAGGGCATGTTTAGTATCAATCTAATCCATTTTTCACAATGAACAACGTGGTGCCACCAAAAATCACATCGTCAATTTAGGAAATGCCATTTGCAGTATAAGGCTTTATGTTCTGGAATGCATGTTCGTCCTTCACAGACCCAGGACAGACACACAATATGCTGTATGTTCCAGAGCCTATTGGAATACAAGTCTTTTGTCCTCAGAGACATTCTCAGGAAATTAACATACTGATAAGCTACCTGGCTGGGGTCCACCCTATCATAAGATGCATCGTGGTGCTGTTCTATTTGTTACTTTGGTCAACAGTGGTGGTTCTCTTGTGCATGGCACCCTGGGTAAACTCCCATTCAGTGCCCTGCCCAAAAAAAGAAATTTTGCAAACTGACATGATATAAAAAACTTAAGTGAGATAAAATACTATTCTATTATATACATAATATTATATTCATAAAGTGATGATATAGCTGCATACCTTTGTTTTTTGACCATTTCTCTTTTTTATCCTATTTTATCGATACTGGGCACCTAATTTTACCTTTTTGACCTTATTTAGTCAACAATATTTTTTATTCGACAAGAATCAGCAAATTATACGTTCTACATTACTCCTATATAAGCAATGAGAAACCAATCACACAAATGTTATCATTCTGAGCTTTTATTTTTGCTCTGTGCCACAACTGGCAGTTGCCCATGTTGCCCATATCTAAATTCACCACCGATGGTCATTATGATGGTTATCATTATTTATTAGTGGTTCAGAGGGTATGAAAGAGCTTTCGTTATACCTGCATTATACAATAAAAGGTGCTTCTTGTCATCAGAGTTGGCAAGAAAAAAAGAACATTCATGGAAAAACCTTGTCATTCAGTATATTCACATAGTCAGCAGGCCTAATTTCTTTCAGTACATAACATTCCTAAACTTAGACCTGACCAACAGAAGCAACCCCAGGTCATAACACTGCCCCTACAGGCCTGTACAGTAAGGGCTATGCATGATGGGTGCATCACTTTATCCTTATTGCTTCTTACCCTGATGTGCCCATAACTCTGAAACAGGGTAAATCTGGACTCCTCAGACCACATGACATTTTTTTTTCAATACTCCATTCTTTATGCTCTCTAGTAAACCGAAGCCTTCCTTACCCCGATTAGGCTCACTGATAAGTGGTTTTCTTACAGCTACACAGTTGTTTGGTCCCAATCCCTTGAGTTTTCTCCATATTGTATATGTGGAAATGCTCTTACTTTAACTATTAAATATGGCTGTGAGTTCTACTGTTGTTTTCTATGAGTTGATTTCACTAAACAGTAAGGTAAGGTATTTGCCACGACCACAGGGTAGGTGTTTTGACATGGCTGTTTAAGAAATGAGAAACTAATCACTGCATCAGTTAGGTTTTAATTAAATTAAATTAATGTTCCCAGCTGAACCATATTAGTTACCGCAGTAATTATCCAGTGGAAAGCCCTTAAATATTCACTCAGTTAATCCCAGTGGTGACTTTTTGTATGTATTTTAGATCTACAATAGAAAACATTCTGCATCTTAATGGCTTATAGCCTGAAATTCTACTGGCTTGGAAATGCCAATTTAGACACATTGGACATGGTAATTTAATATCTACATGTCATGTACACTGCTGTAGTGCTGCCTGATGACACCAGGAACAAACAGGCAGTGTAATTATAGAGTATATTCACACCTACAGTAATTAAGCTTTTGAATATCTGTCATTTTCCACAAATAGCTGACTAAAAGTCTATTTATGTGCTCACATGCTTCAATGAATTGTAAGCTGCAATGAAAAAATAAACACTTTGCCTCTTCCTCTTCTTCTTCATCTTAGTGCTAAACAAATCCTGAAAACATTTTACTAGCCGAGATTCCATGTAGGTCTGTTTTCATTTCCATTTCATTTACTTTATACATTTAAGTTGTCCGAACTCATAATTATGAAATGTGTCACTCCTCACGCTAAGATAAATTAATCTTTTTCTTTTTCTTTTTGCACCCGCAGACTGGATCACAGAAATGTCTGTTGTACCTACAGTATATATCATGAGGAAAGGCATCCTGTGGCTATTTGTCCTGTTAGCTGCGCTCACATATGCTAATGCTTTCATCAAAAGCATAAAAGACTGCTCCCAACTCACCAGTGGGAGTTAAAATGTGTCTGACATTTTTTTTTCTTAATGCTAACATTTCTTTTTGTTGTTGTTGTTACTGCATTATCTCCTCCGGAGTGTTCTTTTGTTTTGTAGTGTGCTTACAAGTTTACAAGATGTAATAAGCCTATAAAAACCCATTTATTTCTGTCTGATACACTGTTGGTCAATAATCTACATATCCCAAAGGAGTCCATTATGAAAGGACAGACAGAAGAGAAAAAGGGTCCACCACTACAGCATGAAAACGTATGAAAGCTATAATTGCAAATCCACCATTGCGTTATTCCACCAAATACTGATTAAGAAATGTTATTTAGCCAAAGCATTAACGCAATTTGTTTACAAATTATTGGACTTTTGCTTTATTTGAGCTATTAAAGCTCATGTCATTTCCTTTAAAAATAAACTCTAAAGGAGAAGTTCATGTAGAGTTACCAGCCTCAGAAATTACCAATTAACATCGCCGTTATGAAGGCTTCACAGAGCATAAGTAGCAGATACATCCCAACATTGACTGTTCAAAGAAGATTATTGCACATTTTGAATGCCTTCAGCATGGCTTACAATGTAGAAAGAAATAAAAATCAAGAACAACCGAGTTAGAAAGTGATCCCAGACTTTTGAGCCGTAGTGTACAGTATATATATATATATATTTTTTATTAGTTAACAAAATGGAAATCCAAACCAAAAATCCAAACAGAAATGGAAATCCAAACCAAAAATCCAACCTTCATTGTGATCAATTCTACTAGGTACACTTGCACACAGTTTTTCAAGGAACTCGACTGGTAAGTTCTTCCAAATATTTGGGGGAATTAAACACAGATCTTCTGTGGATATACTGTATGCTGCCTCAAATCATTCTGTCTCTTCATGATAATTTTTATTACTCCTTGTTTTTTTTTTTACACCGAAGATAGTTCTTAATGACATTGGTATATTTGGGGTCATTGTTTTTCTGGAAAATAAATTTTGGGTCAATCAGACACCTCCCCGATAGCATTGCATGATGGAGTAGTATCTGCCTTTATTCAGAATTGAGGACACCATAAGCCCTGACCAAATCTTCAACTCCATTTGCAAAAATGCAGCCCCAAACTTGAAAGGAACCATCACCATGCTTCACAGTTGCCTACAGACACTCACCCTTCAGTCAACAACCTCTTACTCAAGTAAAAGTAGAAAATATGGTGCAGTAAAACTTTTTTACTACTTTTATTAATTTACTTTTTTTTTTTCAAAACGTTACTTACGTAAATGTAACTCATTACTACCCACCTCTGTGCATCAATATATAAATATAGCAGGTTGCACAAGTCTCTTTCTGCATTTACTGAAAGCCTACTGGTTCTCCTGAAAAAAAGTGGGAACATAATGCAAATTTCCTCCCATTAAAAATTTCTAAAATCTCTGATTATTCCTGGGTAATTACAAACAACAGAAGCACATTTCTAGACTTCTAATGCTTAATTACATTTTTCAAATCTGCAACTCTCCACAGCTCTGTGATTAAAATGAACTACTCTGATTGATTTACTTTCTGAGACAGCAGTACAGCAGAAGAAAAAAAAACTAATTAAGGACCCCATGCATAATATGCTCATCAATTCTCCCTTTAATTAACTAATGACAATGTGAACAGCATCCCTTTTCTTACTTCCCTTGAAGTTTTTTTTTTTCCTCATAGATGACCCTTCAAAATAGAATCTTTAAAAAAAGAATAATTCAAGAGCATTAAAAAATTATTAATACAAACTTTTGGAAGGCATACAGTACATGGCACACCTGCCTTTGCGGCATTTCAAATCACAGGTTCCTAATATAACTACATGTAATAATTTCTTTTTTTTTAGCATTTTCTTTAAATTCTGCACAAAACTCATTCACTCACTCACTCACCGTCTATACCGTTTTATCCTGTATTCAGGGTCATACAGGGCCTGGAGTCTATCTCAGGACACTTAGGGCACGAGGCGGGTACACCCTGAACAGGGTGCCAATCCATCGCAGGTCATACACATACATTAACACACTACAGGCAGTTTGGGAACGCCAATTAGCCTAATCTGAAGGTCTTTGGTCTGTGGGAGGAAACCGGAGAACCCAGGAAAAACCCGCCAAGCACAGGGAAAACATGCAAACCCCATGCACGTAGAGATGGGAATCGAACCTGGCAGGGAATCGAACCCAGATTCTGTACAACACAAGAAAGGAAAATTATTTCATAATTAGCTAAATAATTACGCTCTTTTGGCACAGCCTTTTGATGTTTATCATTTGATATTTTTTTTCTGCATTCATCTCAACACCATCAGTAATTAATCAATGGCTTTTGAAATTTTGACCTATAAAATGAATTCTGTCTATGTTTTTTCACCATCCTTTTTACCACACAGAGTGAAAGATAAAAAGTTACACCTTCCTTTACTTAAAACCCTATTTTGCCTCTGGCTCACTGGATATTCAAAAGAAATACATCACAAGAGATTATAGTTTCCAAAGATGTCTGCTTACTTTGAGCTGAAATCCTATTATATTTGAAAAAATATATATATATATGTTGCCAAGGTACATCATTTTTTACTTCTGTACACCAGCATAAAAAGCTATCTTAAAATGCGTTTTAATAAATCTTTCATGGATTATGCAAAAAAAAATATGACATTCATCCATCCAGGTCAGCATTCCTTTTTTTAAACTGCTCCTTAGAAATGTTTAAATCCTATGAATAATACAGGAACATTGTGGAAAAATATTGACACTGTCCATCACTTTCTAAGCATTGCCTCTTTTTGCTCTAGGGCAAACTGATTGTATATTCCGCTCCTCAGCTTGGACATGATGTTTCTAAGTTTTCTTGGATTAGTGAGTGCAAGTAGGGAGACAAAAGCATGTCTGCTTCTTTGGCACTGATAAAACGTATGTCTACACACTTAAAATGAAAGGGGGAAAATTGCCCCCTCATATTTTACTGCAGACAAAGCGAGAACATGCCTTATTCCATTTGACCTTTGGTCTGCTAATAATTTACTTTACCTTGAAGAAAACTAAAATTTCAAATTTGAGCCCCTGGAGAACTTTGTCGTTTCCCAACGGCACAACAAAAATGAAGCCTTTCTTTTTGTCAGTGACTTCAAAGCTGTAAGCTACTGTATATATAAAGGCCAAAACAGTAAGAGGCTACCCAGTTTATAACTAGAAGGCAATCCTGCTGTGATGTGAAATCCTTTTCTCACTTCTCAGATCTTGTGTAGAGTTACAATGAATACCAGTTATCACCTGCCAGAGAGGCTTTAATTTGTTTGATAGAGTTGCTTTTTATATGAAGCCATGGACCATGAAGAGAATGATATACAGTATTGAATGGCATTGAAGTGGAATTTTCTTCAATGCAGCCATTAAAGGAAGCTTTAAATAGTTAAACCTATACACAATAGACTTACATTAAAAGGGAAACTTTGAGAACATATAACATGTAATCATGTAATGCTGTAGAACTATGTAGAAAATAGAAATATAATAATATAATAAATAAGAAATACTGTACTGCACTTAAAAACACGTGTTTTACTCAGTGTGCCCACTCACTAATGCTTATGTTATGATTGATTTAACCGCACCCCGACACTGGAGTAAAAACTATTCTTTAGTCTAGCTGTGCATGCTTTTATGGTCCTAACCATTTCCCAGAAGGCAGAAGGGTAAACAGATAGTGACTTGGACGAGAAGGGTCCTTTACCATGTTTGATGCTCTGCTAACACAGTGGGTGTGGTCAGTAAGTAATCCGCAGACTGTTACTAGCCTGTCAGATCAGGTTACTTACAGTATGAACCTGACAATCGTCTATCAAAGGCGAGAGTGTCCCACACACATACAGACGCACACTCTCTGCCTTACGCAGAAACTCTGCTCTGTCGCGATTCTTTTCAAAGGTAAAGTGCAGGTTCATTTGTTGTTGTTTTTTTACTTTACAGCAGTGATTCCGTTAGTATGCGCTCATGCGAGTGTGACTAGTGATGTTCCTTGCTAATTTTTCCGCTAAAACTGTCTCTCCGTTAATGTGTGTGTGTGTGTGTGTGTGTGTGTGTGTGTGTGTGCACGC
>JAQQZT010000036.1:24829582-24847813 GCA_030068275.1 Clarias platycephalus | reverse complement strand
GGCGTCAAAACAAGAAGCGCATGCGTGATACATGATACTCGGTGCTCGTAAACCAAGACAATGCTCGTTTTCCAAATTAAAATGTATAAAAAATCTTTGCCCATCTTGCGGAACACTCGTAAACCGCGTTACTCATAATCCGAGGTTCCACTGTATATTGTTTATTAGGAATGGACAGTAAATAAGTTTAATAATTAAATAATACTTTAGAAATGTCAATGAAACAACATGATCAGGGTTGCCAGATTCAATCAGCGTTGTTATTCACTATTAAAGGATGTTATTATGACATTAATGAGGCAAACTTTCTGAGTAACAATTTGTTGTTCAGCTTTAAAGTCCACTGTCCTCTACATTTTACTGTGTATAAAAAATTACACTGAAGTCTCCTTTCAAATTTTTTTATCTGTTTATAAGGCATGCCTATAAAGTCCCTGCGTGTATATTATTACTATACATAACCTATAAATAATTTATAATGTTAAACCTTGAAGCTGATACTATTCTCAAGCTCCTTTTACAGAAAATTTATCAAGAAAATAATAAAAAGAATTAAGGCTGCTATATTACAGTTTTAACACACTGCTACATCACATTCACATTACTATTGTACCTCGTATAATTTATCCAGAATTTATCTGCATATTACCTTTTCCTCCAGAGGTCCGTGTACAATACTGATTCTGTCTAAAGAGAATGCAGTAGAGGAGTGGAGGATGATGATGGGACCTGCTGACCCCAGTAAGGCAAAAGAGACAGCACCAGGATCACTGCGAGCTCGTGTTGCTAAGGACATCCTGGAGAATACTGTGCATGGATCATCCAGGCTACAGCATGCACAGGAGAAAATACAGCTCGTCTTCGGGGAGATCAGCACCGAGAGTCAAGTTATCAGTATAGGAGATGATGATAAGCCAAATCCATTAGGTAATCTTGTTAGAGTAAAATATAATAGCAGATAAAGCACAGAACAGAAATGTTAATAATCACTCATTTTATGTTTTGGATCATCAACCGTCCATACATTTCAAAGTTAATACTGGGGTAAAGTGACACATTCAAATACAAATGAAGAAAATTAAGACACACGTAAAGGGAAGTGGTTTGTTCAGTACTTAATAATGAATGTCCACGGAATCTACATTTACACTGATTTTTTTTTTTTTTTTTGGGGGGGAGCGGTGTTAAATATCACTTGCTACACCCAGGCCTGGTTACTGCCAGACCTGTTGAATCAAGAAATCACCTGTCTGACAAAGTGAAGCATGCATGTATCAGTCTGGAAAAGGTTAGCAAACCATTTCTAAGGCTTTTAAATCTGATTGAGATTCCCTTAAACAGGGCGTTCATGCTTGAAAACCTTCCATTGTGGCTGAATTAAAATAATTCTGAAAAGAAGAGTGAGCTAAAATTCCTCCACAGCAACATAAAAGACTCAAACGCTTGTTTGCAGTTGTTTCCACCAAGAATGGCACAACCAGT
This sequence comes from Clarias platycephalus, assembly GCA_030068275.1. NCBI lineage: Eukaryota > Metazoa > Chordata > Actinopteri > Siluriformes > Clariidae > Clarias > Clarias platycephalus. The sequence goes on along the minus strand of JAQQZT010000036.1, from coordinate 24,846,331 downwards.
TATTAGGTTTAAGGGGAAATAAATTTGTCACATACTGTAGGGCCAGGTAGATTTGGACCTTATTTCCCTTAATAAATGAAAAAAAAAAAAAACTTAAGACTGCATTTTATATTTACTCTGGTAATCTTGTAATATTAAAATTAATTTTAAAAATGAAAAGGAAAAAAAAAATCATATATACATATGTATATTTATTGTTTTTAGATTTGGGTTGTAAAGTATGTGAATGTAAACATTACCTTTTCCCTAGAAGCAGAAGAAAGTTTCGCAGAGCTGAAGAACCTCCAGGCGTCAAGGTCACCTTCATTTAGTGAACTACAGAACCAGACTGAGCCAATAAGTGAAGGTTAGTCAAAAATTTCCCATAGTGTAACTGAAATGTTTGAAAGACTTTACGTAATGTATTATCTAACTTCCTTAAATAGGCTTATCTTTAATGAGAAACAAAAGTTTTCTGTTTGAAAGAAACCTCCAAATCAGTGTTTTCACATCCAGTCCTTAGAAACCCCAGCAGTTTTGGCTCTTTCGCAGCTTCTAATACACCTGATTCTTGGTCTAGTTGTGCTGACAGCAGGCATCAAGCCAAAACATACTGACCAAAATCCCCTAAGCCTAAGAAGTGAACGATGACATTGACCCTTTGAATTGTGCAGAAGAAGCCAGAGGTGAGCCTATGAACCCAGAAACCACAGAGAGCCATTCAGCATCTTCAGAGGAAACCAAGGATTTACCAGAGCAGAAAGAAGATGGTAATACAGGTTTGTGTACCCTGTGACCACTGATATTTTATCCTTAAATCACTGAAGCGTACCAATCATTACATGGTAGAACAAGTGTGAATATGGACAAAAGAAAAACAACCAAGTCTACCAGCCAAAATCTACAGTAGGTGCTGGCGCAGACTCCACTGCCGTTTGAGCAAGTTCTCTTAACTAGAATCATTGCTTTAATCCAGGAATAGTTTCAGCAATGGTAAGATGACCACACATTTTATTTATAGCAGTAGTTGTGTTGAGCAAGTTCTCTTTACTAGAATCTTTATGGGTTAAAAAGTCAAATTATTTATTCAGTTGAACACAATTGTACTGTAGAAGTGGAAAGTACATACAGTATAACTGTCTTTCTTGATTACTTCATTATTTGCTCATTTCACTTTATGTCCTGTTAGTATTAACATTGGCTTGATTAGGGGCAGTGTCAGATTTTTTTATTTTATTATTATTAAGAACTTATTTTCACCATTAAACACAGCTGTGATTTTACAATCAATGCTCATAAGTATTTATTGTTGAAATCCACATAGCCAGGCTGTGTATAAATTAATTCCATCTCAAGCATTTCTTTGCTCGCTCTCACAAAGTTAATAAAGCAAAAACGTAGCTTGCTACAGTGTGTTGGCAGGAAACCAGAAAGTCCTCCATCCTGAAAACTGTTCTGTCACCCTTTTCTTTTTCCATTTTTATTTATTAAAAAGTGAAGTATTGGAACAAGTACATTAATATAAACCTTGCAGCTAGATCTACTGTCAGAGCCTGCTCAGGCCCAGCAAACTAATCAGAATTTGAGCAGTCAACAACACTATACACGCTATTCATTTTATACCATATACACCTTTGGTTATTGCTATAATTCATTGACTCGTAATGATTTTAATATATATTTTGCACTTAATTTTTAGGAGAACAGACTTCTACTTCAGATATTCAGGGACAGGATTTGAACAGTATGGAGGAGCCCTGAACAGATCACAGACACACCTTTCTACACTGTTTTACTCGTATTTCAAAATGTGTACAATGGATCCTACTGTCCAAGAAACTCAGATACGTGTAGATTTCAGGTGCTGATGTATACAGTCACAAAGATTGATTAAACTGGACTGAAATAAAACTACCATGATGATGTGCTTCCATGAAGAAACATCTCAGCTCAGCGTTCAAATCAACATGGCCGAGTTAGAGAACTATGATTAGAAACCTAGGACTAAGGGTAAAAGTCAGTAGAGACATAAAAACAGTAAATGTAAACTAATGGATGCTACTGTTGGTTCTTGGCCATTATTGAAGTCGTATTTTAGGTTTATAGAAAAAATTTTAACACATTTTGTCATTTTTATGGCCTTATAACTCATACTACATACTGTATACAGTAAATGCCACAGAAAACAGTATATTTTTCACCAAAATCATACAAATAGGCAGGCCTGTATAAATAGGTGAGAAGATTGTCATGTATGGAGGAGTTCCTTTGTAGTTGAGATAAATGTGACAAAATGATTAAGGAAACATTGGAAACAGGTTACTCTTATAAAGTTTATATTTTGAGGTGTTGTTAGTATTATGCCATAAGATAGCAGCATTTTAACTATTGTGTGACTTTCTTCTAATAGGTAGAAAACAACCCCATGCTGTGTGACTTGATTACCTTCTACCATTTCGGCTTGATGTTCAGAGATAAATAGTGTTTCTGTGAAAAATCTTTCAGCAAAGATGAATGCTTTATTAATTACAGTATCATGTCTTTTACATACGTCTACAACCATATGTACAATAATTACAATAAGTAAATAAACCTTCCTCTCTTTTTAAAACCAAATTGTCAAAAGCAACCAAATGATAATCAAATATACATGATAATCAAAAGGTGAATGTTTACTAGTTTCAGTTATCTTTTAAAATAGTCATCTATTCGTCTTTTCTTGCTGGGGCTCTCTGAAAAGTCGTCCTCCTGGTGGTTGACCGAGTCGGTCTGCTCAGTGTCCTCCCAGTCATTCACAGCCTCCAAAAGCATCGATTCATCCATATCCTCCTCTGTGAATGATCTCTGGAACATCTCTGTGATTCTTTGCTGTTTAGGGTCCTAAAAATCAGTGAAGCAGATATGGGTCATTATTTATCAACATTGCATAGAAAAGGTACTATAAATTGTATTATGCATAAAATGTATAGGTAATCAAAGTAGCTAAATTTGTTCTACATGCATACAGTATACCCACAACAAGTGTACCTAATGAAATGCAAGTTAAATACAGACACAATTAACTGTATATGGCATTGTTCCAACAGGCAAGAAAGACTGACATTTTACTAATGGCAAATAGAAAAAACAACTTTTTTTCTAAAGAAGAGACAAGTCAAGTGTTGTACAGCTGTGCTGTTTAATATGTGTAGTTTTGTCAATTTTACTTAATTGAATAAGCATTAACATATGTAACCCAGCAAGCAGCTAAATATCACAGGGATTTATATATCAGATGGTGCTTTAACTATGACAATAACAGACAAGCTACTAATATCAGGAAAGTCTGTGACTGTGTGCCAGTCCTACTGTCCATCCAACACTGACGCATACCTAATGTGCCATTCAATGATAGTTTGGGAAATACCCCCTCATTCCCTTAATTTCTTTCAGGATGTTCCTGTAGCCAAAATAATTTGGTTAAAATGACTTGGGCAGGCACGCATAAGGGCTGTCCCGAAAGTAACGCAAAAGTGGGCATAACTTTATTATTAATTGACGGGTTGTTCAAATTGTTGGTACAGTACATCATTATCTGTACAAAGGTGCTACATCCATCATAAGCAATGCATTTGCGCCACTGTTGAACCCAACTCTCCTCAAATCCTTTTTGAATATCCTGTGTCGCAGTTGATGGCCTCCCACTGCGTGGTTTGTCTTCGATGCTGATTTCCCTTTCTTTAAACTTCTTCATCCATCTGCGCACATTGCTCTTGTCAATGGTGTCATCTTCATTAAACATTCTGTAGCGCAGTGGGAGACCATCTTTTGAATTACTTTTGGTACAGCCCTCATGTAGCATTTCCCCCCTCAGGTTTCCCTCTCCCTGCAACGTGACGAGATAATCCCTGCTGCACTCATTAACACACAGACTATGTTAGCCTTAGGATTCAAGCACTCATTTTTTCACATGGGTTGATGGGTCCAAAAACTTTTCTCACCCTGCTGTGGAAGCTGGCACACTCTGCCTTGTCTGAAATATTGGACTCGGATAAGCCAACCTGTTCTAAAACATTCATCTTTTCCTGGATCATTGGCCTGGAAACATTGGACACAAGTCAGTGTTACTGAGACAAAGCCAATAAAAAGACTGATGTAGTATTTCAGATCCAAGTACAGTACATTGAATTACCAGAGGTAGTCATCAGCTGTGCCTTTGGCTACAAGGTAGTGAATGTCCACACTCCTGGTCTGACCAATACGGTGCACTCGGTCTTCTGCTTGAACTAATATCTATACATGTGGAGGGGGCAAAAACACAACCCTATGTTATAAGATATGCAGTGACATAATCAGATGAATATTTCGGTCTGATGCATAAACAAAACATTTATTTTTAATTAGAAAGAGTAGGAAAAAATCAATTATGTTATTAGAATTCTGTTCTAGGGAATATTACCAAGTCTCTTTAAAAGATGACAAATTTACATTAAGCACAAACAAAGTGGGGAAACGTCTGCCAAAAGCTTTACTACAACAAACCTTATTCATCACTTAAGAAAAATGCACCATGAATAATTTGAGAATGAAAAGTAATTTTTGGTAAAGGCAGCAGCTAAATCTTCGTCTAAAGCGCAGTCAACCAACCATAGCGGAAGCCCTCAAAAAGTTGAGCCTTACTCTGCTGAGAGTAAAAGGTTACAACCATTATCACAAAAATAATAATGAAGAGAGAAATGAAGAGCGGTCCCCAGCTCTGGCCGAGGCAGCCCGGGTTCACCTTACCGCGCCACGCATACAGGCTGACAGTGAGCGACTATTCAGCATGGCTGCACACATTCTGGATGATAGGAGGAATAGACTGTCTCTTAAAAATGCAGAATTTCTAATATTTATAAGGAAATGCCTGCCTTCGCGGTTTACTAATGAGCCGTCATGATTGGCTCGCCAAATACCTTTAGGCATTTGGCAGACGCCCTTATCCAGAGCGACTTTTTTATCTCATTATACATCTGAGCAGTTGAGGGTTGGGTTTGTTGCTCAAGGACGAATGGAAGATCCTAATAACTCACACAAACCCATGACTCAAATTTTTTGATCGGCCCCAAAAACCTTGATTGAAGCCCCTTATTTCTATGGTGAATTTATACAAAGCTCTCTTGTCCCTTGCGAATCATAATTAATACAGATATTGTGAGAGTAATAAGAGAAACTACCAAATCTGAGACAATGAAACAACCAACACTGCATGTTTTAGCCTGATAATTTATCATCACTATTTCTGTACACCATGTTCAATCTTATCACAGAAGTGAATCCCACTGTGATTAAACAGAAGACATTTTCCATCATTAAGGAGAAGTCAAAAAGCATGTTGGATGAGTCACAAAATGGCAACAAAAATCAATACGGCGCCTGACTGAATAAAAAAAAATAAAAAAACATGACAGGTTTCCGCCCTCACAGAATCACACTAACCCCTGGGTTCCAGAAGAGTTCTGCGAACACGACAAGGTCGGCAGCATGCAGAGTGAGACCCATATTGGCAGCTGTGATGGAGAGCACAGCCACACAGCTCTGCTCAGAGAACTGGAACTTCTCACACAGCTGCTGGCGCTCGGCTGAGGGTGTAGACCCGTCGATACGGATATGACTGATTCCCTGTGGCGTGGAAGAGAAGATAAAAACTGTCAAGACAAAACAACAGGCATCCATCTTCAGAGCTGATACACATTCCAGGATATATTTCAAGTCACATACAACAGTGAGTTTCGGTCCACTAATTTAACTGGACAAGTGGCATTACAGGAGTGCTGATATAGTAAGGCACATCTCTCTGTTAGTATCATTCTGCTTGTATTCCAATTCAAAAAAAAAAAAAAATCTGAGCAAAAATAAACAAAATATTTGACTTTGTTACATATTACTGTACCATATGTAAATATTGTTTACTGAATAACAGCACTCGCTTGTACAGTATTGCTTAAACAAGATGGGTGTATATTAAAAAACATTAATGGTCAGGTCAAAGTTGCTTTTCACAGCAGAATTTCTGCAATCCATTAAGCCTCTGGGAGTTTCTTCCTTCTTTTGCTTAATGAGAGCCCGAAATATCCAAATCTCCTTTCTGACCTTATCGGTGAGCTCTTTAGTTATGCTGTCCAGGACTCGTTTGTGATGCGCAAACACCAGAAACTTCTCTCGGCCACACTCCAGCATGTCTGAAATGTACTCCCTAATATTGAAAAACAAATAGAATTTAATTCAGGCATGGCAAGTCTATTTAAATAAATAAGTAACTAAGTAAGTAAGTAAGTAAGTAAGTAATGATTAAACCAGTAATTAGTAAATGCAACAGCTCAGCATTTCACAATTCAGGGTTTGTTTCATCTAGAGTCTAGGATCTGATTCAGAAATCAACAGGTAGTAAAAGTGGAAATGAACATGACAAACTCACAGGATGGCTCGAATCTTGGCCTCTGCTGTGTGGTTAAAGAAAACCAGTAGAGCCTCCTTCTCTTTCACTTTCTGCAAAAACAGGAATAAAATCCCCATCCACTTACAGGGTGCAAATAATGTATGTTGACATAAGGTAGTGTACACTGGCAAGTCCTTGCAGTTCCTACTATATGCACAATTGTAAAGTCTTTTATACAACAATTAGTCCCGACCAAGTGATTTGACTGGACAATAGGGATTCTATAAGTGCACAGAGTACAATTAAACCTTGGATTGCGAGCATAATTCGTTCTGGAAGCATGCTTGTATATCCCCACAAGAAATAATGGAAACACTGATGATTCGTTCCACAGCCTAAAAATATTTATATAAAAATAATTAATACAAATATATCATAAAAATAAAACAAATTAACCTGCATTTACCTTTGAAAAGAATTGTGGCTGAAATAAGGGGAGAGAGGAGAGGATGAGGTCTGTGTACTGTGTAGGACGACCTTCACACACTCATGCACAAACACACACACACTCACTAACGGAATTACTGCTCGACATCTTTAACAAGGAAGATCTCTAATGACATGAGCTTTTCTCGGAAATATGACGTTGGATTGTAGTTAAACAGATTCATCTCCCGCAATGTTACAGATTTTTTTTCTTTTCTTCACGGCAGTACAGTTACTAAAGAACAGTCACTACACTTGGACACGAAATTTAAAAACTATATATGAGTGACGCACGAGCACTGAGACTAAGCATGGGAGATGCCTATCCACAATCCCACAGCAGGAGATAGAAGAACTATTGGCTCAGTTGTGATCACATGACGTTTATTAAGTAAAAGTTTTTTTACTTAAAAATTTGCTCGTAGTTAAGTAAAGTTACTTGCAATGCAAGCTTCCACTATATAACTATCATTAACCCCAACATAGTGCATTACCTTTCCATTTTACAATATCACACTTGAGGGCGTGCTGTTATGCTGAATATCAGCACGGCTGTGATATCATCAGCATTGGGGCTGCGCACTCGTGCCTATTGTGGCATCACATCCGTGCTCATGTTCAGTTCTGCTTGACAACATGTGTCCCTTATACGAATTCATATGAAGTGTGTTTCTCTACTCAAAAAGGAATAGCACTTTTAAATGTGAGAGCTGCATTTAACAATTCCACTGACAAGACAGGAGTCTCATTAATATCTCTTGACTACACTGATAATTATTCACATTCCTCATTTATTATTCACAAGGTCAGTGCTGAAATACTTGGTGGTTACCTCAGTGAGTTCATTCTATAGGCTTAATTTGTGGTCTTTAAATAGCATTTAAATATTGTAATGTCATCCACTGGCGTCTTTAGAAAGCACACTTGGTTAATGAGCTACAGTAGAACTGACTGTTTTTAGGGGGGGGTTATTCATCTTATTTTTACTTCAATTTTTCACACTCACCATTCTACACACAATACTCTACAATGGCAAAGCAAAAACAGGTGTTTGAAGTGTTTTGTTAATTTATATTAAAAAAAATAAAATATCCCATTAACATAAGTAGATTCAAACCCTTTGTTATGACACCTGCAGTAGAGCTCTGGTGCATCCTACTCGCATCAATGGTCCTTCTGCAGCATTCAATCCATTTTAAGAGTAGTGCAAAAACATAAAATGTGAAAACTTTGCGTTGGCAGTGTATTTAATATTTTGCTGAAAATTATTTTCTATATTTTGACTGCTTGCCAGAAAATCAGCCACTGTGGCATATGTCGTTTTTTCTCATATGTACAACTCTATAAATATTGACCATCTGCTACCATAAACAATTTTGTCTGCCCCACCTCTGACCTCCTACAGTACCAGTAGGAAATGGACCACTGTATTACCATCACTGACAAGGTATTATTTGCGTGGTGAACTATTTTTAACACAGCTCTGGCATGAACTTGGTGGTGGTGTGTATTGCTGGTATGAGTGCCACTCACATTATGGCATCCTTTGGCCAGTTCTTTGGCTGCAGCTGAGAGTGCAGCTTTTGTTCGCGCGTTGATGCCGTCTGTAGTAACAGTGACGACCTTGCGCTGTTTGGCAGGAAGCTGTGAGAGTACGTCGGATTTTAATCGCCTCAACATGAGACTCTCCTCTAACAACAACTTCAATTCGGCCAAATTAGAGGAGCCGGAATAGTCCCAACCCCAGGGGAGCTACAGAAATGCAGGGGAGGTGGAAGAGAATATGTGAGAGAGAGAGAGAGCAAGAAAGAGAGGGGATACAATGTGAATATGGAAATACTGTAGAGTAAGACACAGATTGAGTATTTAATTAATTAGAGCAATGTTAAACACACCCTATTATAATATTTAACACAGAGCAGTGAGGTGACCTCATTTAAGATGATTAAACCCCCCTGAGATAGTTACAGTACCTGCTTAGCATTACAATATCTCAATCCAAAATCATGGAAACGGGGAAAGAGTGTTGGCCTCACAGCCAGAATCTGTGTGTAGAGCTCAGCTGGACGGGACATAGCAGGAGTTCCTGACAGCAGGATCACTCTTTTAGCAGTCTGCCATATTCACATAGCAAGAGAAGGGGACAAAACATTCAATAACCATGCAATAATTTAAATAGTAAGCATGTAAATAGGCAAAACGAAGCATATTTGTAGGTACATTTTATATATAATACATAATATACCTATGTATACTGTCTGTACTGTACATGCATGCATATACAGTACAGGTAAAATGTTTGGATACACCCTCTTAAAGTTTATTCTTTGCCACGGACAACACTGAAATTATGTCAGTGTAGTCAACACGAAAAGGCCTAAAATAACCCAGAATATGTTTTATATTTTTACTCTTCAAAGTAGCCACCTATTGATTTGATGACAGCTTTGCACACTCTTGCCATTCTCTCAGTCAGCCTCATGAGGTAGTCACCTCCAACATTCTCCATCAATCCTGAAGCAGTTCATTCTCCTTTTCCTTCATGCTTCTTTTCTTTTCCTTCATTCTCCAGTCAAATTCATCTCAAACCATCTCAATTGGATTTCGATCCAATTAACAGTCTCTTCACTCTCTCGGTTAGATCCAAGAAATTTTGGACTCATCAGACCAAATGACAGTTTTCCACTGATGTAATGTCCATTCCTTGTGTTTTTTGGCCTAAGAATATCTCTTCTGTTTTTTGTCCTCTCAAAGTTTTTTTTTTTTTTCTTTGTTGCAATTCGATCGTGAAGGCATGACTCTCACACTGGATGACGAAATATGTCTGCTGCTTGAACTCCGAGAAGCATTTATGTGGGCTCTAATCTGAGGTGCTGTAAATTGGTGGTTTTTAATGGTGGTCATTTTAATAAACTTATCCTCTGCAGTAGAGGTAGCTCTTGGTCTTTCTTTCCTGGGATGGTCCTCATGAGAGCCAGTTCCTCTTAGAGTTTTGCCTATTTTGGTGACTACACTTGGGGATACATTCAAAGTTCTAGAGTATCACAGATTGCCAGATTGCCTGACCTTCATTTCTTAATGAAAATAATGATAGACTGTGTTTTCTCTTTACTTAAAGAGTGTTTCTTGCCATAATATGGATTTGTACAGTAGTTGTAGTAGCAATAATATGGCTATTGACTCCATACCACCCTTCCGCTGCACAAGTCAACTGATTAAGCACATTAAGAACAACAACACATTTCACAAAATTAATTCTTGACAAGGCACACCTTTGTACTGAACGTGAATCTGATGAAAGAATGTCATGAGGGTGGCACGCTACCATCAAAGCTAAATGTAGCTTCTTTGGACAATCTAAATTATGAAACATTCAGGATTGATTCCATATGTGCTCTTTCCTAATTTAAATATCTTCAGGATAATTAAAAAAGAAAAAACAAAAAAGGGAGGTGTGTCCAAACTTTTGACTTGTAGTGTATATTTTTCTTATTATGAAAGTAAATTAAATGTTGTAGATTGAATATTTTATTGCAACAGGTTGTAAAGTGCCTAAAGATATAATGTAGAAACCGGTTGTTCATGTAACAACCTCAGCAGCAACCTCATTTCCCCTAATCATCAAAGTGTTTTATGCCTTAAGTTAGATAATGTTTTATGCTTGAATAATTCATAGGTCAACGTGTGGTTTAAACCAGAAAGATTCCACTGAAATTGGTCAGGTACATGGACTAGATTAAAAATGAGAGGCAAAAAAAACTTGCCAAAATATCGAGGGCAATAAAGTAATTCAAGATGCCTGGAAAACTACAGTAAAATACAAGAAAGTTTGGCTCTTTCGAGGCAAAATATATAGAAATGTGGGGTGACTCAAAGCTTTTGCACAATAATTTAGCTTTCAGTGTTCTCAAAACATCTCAAACCACTATAAGTAATACTGAAAACTATGGTAATTATTAAACAGTCCACAATCAAACTAATGAGTCATACTGGCTGGTGATAATAAGAGGATATTCATCACACCTTTAGCAGAGGCAGAGCAGCCTTACAGCGAGCAGTTTTAATGTTCTTCAGGAAGTGAGACTCATCCTGCATGCACAGAGGAAGAAAGCAGGTCAGACAGTATTACATAGCTATTTGTGTTAATGAATGGAACTGTCACTACAGAACTACAGCAAACAGGTGGAATAAATATGAGTGATGAGTGTAAATTCAAAGAAATCCTTTAGATGTAGAATTTGTGTTCGCATAGGTTTTTAAACAACAACGCCGGTGAATTCTTAAACATGACTGGTTAGGAGGTGTTATATACAATATATACACACTGTACTGTGTATATTATATATATTTTTATGTATTTATTTTAAAAAAAATTAACAATAAGCTCTGACAAAAGTAAAAACTTTAATTCAAAACTCAGATTTGTTATTAATGCATCTGCTTTAACATAAGAATACATATTTTTAAGATCTATAGTAAAAACCTTTTCAGGTACTGTTTATATGTATAGTCGGATATAAAGCTGTAACTTGCCCTGTTAGCTTCAAGTGAGGGAAAAAATGAGGCCGGTAACAGAGAGACTTGTTCTAAATTGTTTTACGAATGTTTCACATTAAAAATAAAAATACATGTGTAAAAATAATAAATATTAAACATAAGAATGGTAACAGTAACTAAAATTCAAGTCAAACTGTATAACATTCAGTTATTGCTGATAATTTTGCCATAACAGGTCATAGTGTTTTATATCATGTGAAATGGGACATCCATGGCAAGTATGCATGTTCAGTAGAACGTAAAGGTTTTTTAAAAAATAACTTTAATGGCAGGAATGTATGAGCTGAGGGTAAAGGTCAATGCACAAAATTTCAGTTTGTTCTATTAAAAAGAAAAAGTCCAGATAAAATGCATTCCATAGTGTACACAATATATTTAAATAATTAGTATTTAATTAATTATTTAAATATATTGTGTACACTATGGAACAACAACAACGGTATTAATTAATTAATTAATTAATAATTAAAGTTATTATTGGAAGACAAGGAAGCATACCATAATGAGCACACCAAATGGACTGGTTAAATCCTGCTTTCCCATCTTGCTAAGCAAGTCATAGCTGATGATGTTGACGAGACCAGAGCGAAGATTGTCTTTTCCTGTCACCACCACATTAATGCTGTCTGCTGCTACTGATGGCAACCAGCGCCGTATTGCCTGACATTCAACACGGAAAGAGGATACATATTCTTATATAATACTGCATCAAAACGGATCGGGACATAGTGCTACTTTCTGTAAAATAAGCCAAATTCCAAACATCAGTGTGAGGCTTGTTTGGGCTGTTGCATTATAATTCACCTCAGCCCAGGTGAAGCGTACGGACGATGGAGTAACTATTAGCAGTGGCCACTCCTTCCTGTAGTGGGCTGCAATACAGATGGCCTGCACCGTTTTCCCCAAGCCCATTTCATCAGCCAGGAGCAGACGGCCTTCTCTGGACACTGCAAAGCTGTAAAAACAGATGGATGTTATACAGCCTCACCACACATTTTTTTAAAATGTTATACCACTTAGTAGTTAATATTTGGACAAACTTTCTCTTTTAATAGTTTTTTTTTTTCTTTTCATTTTTTCAGAAACTGGTTACTTCAGCATAGTGATGTCGAAAAGTGAACAGATGCTTCCTCTGAGACACACAAAGCCATCGGGTCTTTTTAATCTGTCACTCACAAAACTCCATAAGCAGTTAAACATACTAAGTAAGGAAAGCTCCAATTGCACAAAAAAGGGGCATGATTAGCCATGATGTAGGGGTCATCGACAGGCAGACTGTGGTTCATGCCTATTACAGCAAAAGTTTAAACATTACTGAAGCAGAGCAGACATGGTTAAAAGTTCCATACCCTTTAATTCTACTTTTTGTGTAAAAACATATTAAGAAGGCATCAGTTCATAGCGGGACTTAATAGTAGGCAAATACACCCTCATACTGTACAAACATACGAACAACAACATAACTTTTTTTTTTTCTCACCGTGCCACAACAACAAACAGGCCAAAAAAAAAAAAAAAAAAAAAAACAATATCCCCATTACTGTTTCCACAGAATAAGTTGTAGCCAGGTAATCTAATCAACTAATCATCAGCTCCTGATTAATTGATTAATTATTCATCAGCAGGTGTGCAGATCTCTATAAAAGCAGAAGTTTTGGCAATTTTCTCATCTGGGGCATTCAGGTGTGTATTAACACAATGCCATGAGAGAAAGCCTTAAGCAATGGTCTTGGAGAAGCAACTGTTGCTACACATCAATCTGAGAAGGGTTATAAAACAATTTCCAAGCAATTTGAAGTTCAACAGTAAGAAAGATTATTCACAAGTGGAAAGCATTCAGGACAGTTGTCCATGACAGCACAATTAGAAGAAGACTGAACAAGTCCAGTTTGTTTGGAAGGGTTCTCTCTTCTGTAGATAAGTAAAATGGATAGTGATCCAGCAAAACTACATCTGAACAAACCACAAGCCTTCTGCAACAATGTCCTAGGGACAGATGAGAAGTGGAGATGTTTGCCCTTAATGCCCAGAAACCCAAACAGCATTTTAGCAGAAATACCTCGTAGCCACAGGACCTGGACACCTTGCAATCATTGAGTTGACCATGAACAACTCTGTATACCAGAGAAATCTAGAGGCAAATATGGGGCCATCTGTCCCGACAGCTATAGCTTGGTTAAAATTTGTTCATGCAACAAGACAATGATCCAAAGCATACCAGTAAATCTCCAAAAATAAAACAATCAAGGTTTTGACCAAGTCAGAGTCCAGTGGTGCTGTGTTGAGACCTTAACAGTGCTATGAATACGCAAGAACACAAAAACCTGAATGAGCTGAAGCATAGTTGTAAAGAAGAATGGACCAAAATTCCTCCACAACGATGTGAGAGACTGATGAAGTCATACAGGAAACAATTACTTCAAGTTATTGCTGCAGAAGGTGAATTTGACAAGAAAACCAGAATACTTAACAGCATAGTGGTCAGAGAAGTACGTTTATTCAACTTAGCGTTCAAAATGTGGACATGAGGTAATTATTCACATTCCACCATTTAATAATTTGGAACACACTTGCGATATACACCTGCACATTTGTGTAACTACCCACTCGGCCAATCACGTCAGTTAATCTAAAAAGAATGGGGGGGGGGGGCACTGGGATCTCTCTGTGAGCTTTGACCCAAAGCATAGCTATTATCAAATGGGCTGGTTTGATTTTTTTCAAAAAGCTGATTTCTTGGCATTTATGTAAACAGTTTAAAATTAATAGTGCAAAAAAAATAAATAAAAAAAAAATAAAATAAAAAAAACAGTGAGCAGCAGCAATGTGGGCAATACTGAGGAGAAAGGTCAGACTACTTCAAGAAAACATTACTGCTACACTACTGGCCAACTGCCTTAAGGTCCAAGGTGTTTTAAAATGTTTTTCTGCTCACCATAGTTGTAAAGAGTGCTTATTTCAGTTACTTTAGGCAAAGTTTAAACTGTTAAGCCATTCAAGACAACAGAAACCCTGTATTCTTAATCCAAATCTGCAAACTGGTGGACATTTTTTTAATTTATGAAAAACAAGCTCTCAAAGCTCTTGTCTACATTAGTGCTACAGTCTAGAAGGCAGGAAGCATGTAGCACCTACTTGACACCACGTTGCTGAAAGGGCATGAGGCTACGTGTGAGAGTCATATCGATGCTCGAGAGATCAGCTTCAGGGATTTCTGCAGCTGTGGAAAGGCTCTTCCCAAACTGGGAGGAAAAGGCCTGGAGCACAGCACGTGGTAACGGTTCGACCTCTACAGTTGCGATGGTGTTTAGAGTCTCCACTGATGACAGAGAGATGTGACAACACATAATTAGGCAAGCACTGGGAATGATAAGATGCATGAACGACTAGGTGCATAATTAGTTATAATGAACAGATTAACTTTGTAAACAATAAACTGAATGATGTGCTTAACAAACTGCCAAAATGTGTGGCATTATTGGTGTATTATTTTGATCATTTAAGCCATGCAGTCTGATGATCATTTTATTTTTCTGAATGTCCTTTGTATTCATAAAACATATTTGAATAAATCAGATACCCACACAACTTTCCATAGTCCTCGAGTAGGAAACTCCATTTCCTTGTTTTCATGTCTTCAATAAAAAAATACAAAGCAAAGTGAGTTTATGGGTGGATTCATGTTAAAAAGCTTATTCATAATGTTGACTGAATCCAAAAACAGGCAAGTGTATACAAATGTTCAACAATCCAATTAAAGGCATAACTCACCATAGTTTTTTGAAGGCATCTGTTTAAAGGCACCTATCACATCTGCATGGTATGTAATGTCCACTTCCAGATGAGAGCGAGAGATAAGTGTGCATCTGCCCTTGACTGTGGCCCCAGGTTTCTGCCAGCCCTGGCACAGTTTCATCATGGCTGCCAATGCTGCGGAGTCTCTGGGACGAATGCTAGAGGCGGATAAATCCAAACCTTCCATCCCCTCCAGAGCCTTCAAAGACACTGAGGGCAGGCTTGCTACCTCCTCCACTGAGAGGAGAGAAAACACATAAGATTAACGGTCATCACTTCATTCACCATCATCACTTCAGGCTAGCATGACAGGAAAATAATGTTCCTGTGATTTATCAGTACTACACTGTTCCAACAAACAACTGGACTGAAATTAGAGGTGGGAAGTCATACTGGCATGATAGTATACCATCATAAGAGAATCAACTCTCGTGCTGGGAAAGTTCATCTTGAACTGTATTGTAGAGAAAACGACCATTAATTATATATGGTAAGGGGGACAGTGTTACTCCCAGTTATACTCCAAAAGAAAAACTGGGTTATCATCTAGTGAATTCAAAGGTTATATAACAATAATTGACATACATTTTTATCGTCAGAAAAGCACCAAAGTCCTGTGTATGGGAGTGGGGTCATCCCCAAAGTCACCACACCCATTAGGGTAGACTGCATAATGTTTGATCTTGATAAAGATGATCATTAAGAGATCATTAACTTTATATTGATCTGTAGTGCTGCTTCCCTCTCTGCACACACAAGTGCACCCAAACCATGCAAGCCAAATCTTGGTTTTAGAGCATCTGTCATAGAAAAGCATCTGAATGAGCTGTTAGAAACTATAATGCACTAGACTGGCATATCAGCATAAGTCTGTGATTGCCTTAAACACAATTTTACATTAGAAAATTTAGCCAACCCCTTCTGATCAATCAGAATTCAGAAGCACAGCATTATCAATTAGGATACAGTGGGTATTTCAGAGTACAACATAGTACAAATAAATTGATCATATGATCATATTTCATTCTGAAAGTGTGCTTGCACTCATATATCAAAGCAAATTTCCCCTTAAGAAATAATGGAAACTCTGATGATTCGTTCCACAACCCAAAAATATTAATATAAAAATTATACAAAATATGAAGTAAAAATGAAACAAATTAGCCTGCACTTTACTTCTGAAATGAATCGTGGGTGGTATGAGATGAGAGAGGAGGAGGAGAAGGGGGGGTACTGTGTATGATTACTGACTCACACACGCACACAAACACACATTAATGGAATTATTGCTCTCTGTCAGAAAACTAGAATCTTTAACAAGGAATAAGGATTTTTAACCGTTGTTGCAGTACAATTACTAAAGAACGGTCACTACACTTGTGCACAAATTTTTTTAATGCTTTACACGCGTGCAAATGTCACAATGTTATAGTAACCAGTATGCGCTTGCATGGATGTTGACTAGGGGTGGGCGATATAACCAAAATCTTCTATCACGGTAGAAGCAATTTTCTACCTCGATAACGATATATATC
>JAQQZT010000036.1:24743533-24760664 GCA_030068275.1 Clarias platycephalus | reverse complement strand
TGGGGTTCGAACCCCCGACCTTCCAATCAGTAACCCAGTAACCCACAGCCTTAACCGACTGAGCCACCACTGCCCTAAACTTGCTTGTTTTGTTTTAGCTCTTTCTTTACTGAAAGGCAAAGTAATGCAGAAATAAATACCCGCAACAGAATGTGTCCTACAAACATATGGTGCCTAAGACTTTTCCCACAGTGCTGTACTGTATGTGCAGGCAAGTATACACAGAGCTGAAGTAACCACCCTGGCTTCATATGCAAATCAGTGAAAAGCTGCATATGCAAATATAACTTATTTGTAATACATGACCTTATGTTCCTAAAAAGCGCTCAGAGAGCCAATTCAGTATCAGACCTAGAGTAGGTGTATCAAAAGGATGGAGAGGTCTTTGTGCGAGTTAAAATCAGTATAGAGCCACATGCTTTATTTTATGCAAAGGTAGGAATTTTATTTAATTTCAGGTTGTTTCATATTGTATATTTTCAACACATGCGCAATTGTGCAACAGGAAAACTGATTACAATAATTACCATTAATTTTGTCATGTGATATATTACGAAAAAAACTGGTTGCACTGCTTATACAGTACTTTATCTAATATCACAGTAGGTGCAAATCATACCTTCATAGTATTATTAAGTATTTTACAAAAGGCAAAAAGATCATTCTTGCACTAGGAAACTCAGTGTGTGCAAAGGAAAATACATTATCACCAGTCATTACAAATGAATTACAGAACCATACTCATTAGAGTTTAAAGTTTAAATTGTAGTCTTGGAAAAGTTCTCCTCCAGACACAATTTGTTAAATAGAGAAAAAATAAATAGCACAAAAATATGAATAAAAAAAAAAAGTAAAGAAAGTTACATTTCCTGTGGATAAAAGAATGCAAGAGGATCACTGAATAAGGATGTAACAGAAAAATGGTTGTGGATAAAAAAGGCCAAATACAGTAACCCAAATAAAGTATTTCACATGAACTCATTACCTTATTTGTAGGTCTTAGGTTTTTACGTGGTGTACACTGACATGGCTACATTACACAAGCAATAATGAGACTCCAATACTGTAAGCAATCACACTTAACCAATACACCTAGATCTAATCTACCACCACATGTACTCAGTGAACATAGAAATAGGGCTTGTTGCTATAACAACATCGCTTGGTTATTTCTCATACAACATTTTAACATTTTAACCAGTCACTGCCATCTAATATCATCAGTGGGATCCTGTGGACTTTACTCATTCAGTTATTTATTCGCTCATCATTAGTAATAGCTGCATTTCTTTCTATTTTAGGATGCAGAAACAGCTAAGAATTTTACAAAACATTGCACACAGATAAAAGTGAGAATAACTGTAGTGACAGGATTTTAAATGGCCCACAAAATTCTCGTCAGCTTCACCGTTTACTTCTTGAAAAATTTAGAAACTTTGTTCATAAGTGGACTTAAAATAAGTATTATATGTAACTAATGTTAGTCAATTGTATCTCTAACTAACATTAGCTAAAATGATCTGTACCTAAAGTTAGCCAAGTGTAACTGTAACTAATATTAGCTAAAATGATCTGTAACTAACATTACTCAAGTGTACAGTATCTGTGACTAATGTTAGCCAATAGTATCTGTATTGTTAGCCGTACGTATCTGTAGCTAATATTAGCTAAAATGATCTGTAACCAACGTTAGCTAAGTGTATCTGTAACGTTAGGCATATGTATCTGTAACTAATATTAGCTAAAATTCTGTAACTAACATTACCTAATTGTATCTATGATTAACATTAGCCAATAGGATCTGTAATGTTAGCCAACGTATCTGCAGCTAATATTAGCTAAAATGATCTCTACCTAATGTTAGCCAAGTGTATCTGTAACCAAGATAAGCAATGTGTAGCTATGACTAATGTTAGTGAAGTGTATCTGTAACTAACATTAGTCAAAAGTGTCTGTAATTTTAGTCAAGGGTATCTGAAACTAATGTTAGCAAAGTGTTTCTGTAACTAACATTAGCTAAAATGATCTGTAACTAACATTACTCAAGTGTACAGTATCTGTGACTAATGTTAGCCAATAGTATCTGTATTGTTAGCCGTACGTATCTGTAGCTAATATTAGCTAAAATGATCTGTAACCAACGTTAGCTAAGTGTATCTGTAACGTTAGGCATATGTATCTGTAACTAATATTAGCTAAAATTCTGTAACTAACATTACCTAATTGTATCTATGATTAACATTAGCCAATAGGATCTGTAATGTTAGCCAACGTATCTGCAGCTAATATTAGCTAAAATGATCTCTACCTAATGTTAGCCAAGTGTATCTGTAACCAAGATAAGCAATGTGTAGCTATGACTAATGTTAGTGAAGTGTATCTGTAACTAACATTAGTCAAAAGTGTCTGTAATTTTAGTCAAGGGTATCTGAAACTAATGTTAGCAAAGTGTTTCTGTAACTAACATTAGCCAATGGTATCTGTAACTAATTTTAGCCAAAAAAAAAAAAAAGTGCATCGGTAGTTAAGGTTAGCTAAGCCTTTATAAAAAAATAATAATAATAAAAAAAAAAAAAGATTGTTAATTTTTTTCAAGCTAAACTAATATATAAAATTATAAAACCCAAAATTTATTAAAATACTGGAACTGCACAAATTTCACATGTTCTAATATATGTGTACTTGTAGAGTACTTTGTTAAATGGCTCATTTTTTGACTGAATCATTGCAGTTCTGGTTGGTAAACATTAAATTGCCATAGGTACAAACTACATATTGTGCACCATCTGGAAGCTGACCGATGCATTGACTCAGGTGAGGGGAAAAGCCAGGAGTGTAAACTAATAGTACTGATGGGTGGAATGTTGTTCCAGGACCAGCAAAAATATGTTAATCCAAACATTGTTTTAACACAAAAACAAAAAACAAAAAAACAATTCACCAGATGACAGAGTCCAACCCTCACACAGAGGAAGTCTGCACGCCCTCGCCAGGACCTTTCCCCTGCAGACTTCCTGAAATTGTGTCTGAGTCGAGTAATTCTACAATGCTATATGGAGAGCAGTCCTCCAGGCCCAGCTTGCCACAGGCCCAGCCACAGAATCCTTTTTCTAGATCCCTAACTGAGAACCACCATTCACTGAACACCCAGGACACCTGCACCACTGCTGAGTACAGCCCTAAAGACAACGACACAGCCATGATGATCATCGGATAAGAAATGATGAGAAAGGGGCACACTGTGATTTTGTGCCAGAACGTCCGCTCCTCATTGTACACCAGGAAAACATTATACCAGGTGAGTGTGCCGTAGTAAAATGAGGTGATGAAGGAGAGCAGGAAGATGACAGGAGCACATGAAAGACTCCAGAGCACCACATGAGGACCCTGATCTATTCCAAAACTACACGAGCGCTTTGCTCCTCCTGCTGCTTCACACTCAGCATCCAGACGCTCCTTAGACTTGGCCATTTCACGGAGCTCCTTCTCGGTCAGTGTGACATGAATGTCCACCACCTGACCTTTCTTCTTCCCACGTGTGATGGTGCCGGTTAACGTCACATAGCGGCTGTCTGGGGGTAGATTCCAGCCTCCTGGAAATTCAAAGTGAGTAAATAGCATTACTGATTTGTTAACACGAGTTTACAAGAGTTCAGACTGAGTAACCTGATTGAACAAGAGGAATTTTATAGTGATAATAGATGGTAACAGCACTGAGACATTAAACTATACGCATCATGCTGCATCAAGCATCGGTGAAAGCAGGTTGGTACCGTCTGCATGGTCTAGCACTTTCAGCAAGATCTGATAATGTTATGTCATCTAAAACAACACTTGTCTCCTTAATAACTGGGTTAAGAACCCTTCATGACCATATCTAATTAATTATTTATTTTAAATTGTTTATTAAAATCTGGAAGGACAGTGCTGAAACCGTCAACTTGGTGAAAGAAATGTGGTCAAAAAACAAACAGAGTTAAATGCTTTGTGAAGTTGCACAAAAAAAATCATATACTTTAAAAACATCTATGTATAATTGTGAAAGTAAGAGCATTTTCACACGCAAGTATGACAAGAACGCACAGAATTTATGTCTGGAAGCAGCTGTGCGGACATAAAACCACTTGTCAGTGAGACTAAACAGAAGAAAGTGCTTCAAATTGCTAGGGAGCATAAAGACTGGACTTTAGAGGAATGAAAAAAGGTCAAGTGGTCCGTATAGTGGTCAGACTGACCCCCATCCAGAGCGATGGACTCATCAGAGTGAGAAGGTAAGTGCATGAAGCGATGCACCCATCATGCATAGTGCCCACTGTACCAACCTCTGGAGGTAGTTATGATCTGAGGTTGCTTCAATTGGTCACGTCTAGGCTCAGCAATGTTATGTGGCAATAAAATGAAGTCAGCTGATGACCTGAATGTACTGAATGACCAGGTTATCACATCAGTGCATTTTTTTTTCTGGTGGTTCGGGTAGCATGAGGAATCATTTTCATACATGAATTTGCCACCACATTGCACACCATAATCAAAGGTAGTCTTAAAGTGTGTGACATTTTTTGGTTAGGCAGTGTATACACTGATAACTTTAAAACCATTAGCATTAAAACCACCTAGGTTCTAGGTTCCCCTTGGGCCGCTGTGGTGGCTCTGGCACCAGACATTAGCTGCAGATCCTTTAGGTGCTGTGGGTTTGGGGATGGGCATCCATGGATTGGACTTGTTTGTCCAGCACATCTATCTCATGGGTTCTCGATCAGATTGGGATCTGAGGAATTTAAAGGTCGTGAACTTTTTGCCTGCTGGGCTCCATGTGTCGCAAGCTGTAATGCACTGGGTGTTCTGTTGCCTTTTTTTGGCAGTTTATGCTGCATTGGCTTTTCTGTGGGACCAGGCCAGACAGGCTGGCCTTCGTTCTACGGGTGTCCATGATTCTGTTTATTATAACTGATAATCAGTGTATTAAATTCTTCTCTGCCAAGTGAATTGAATACACTGATTATCAATCAGTATATTGTTGTTGGTTAAAAATCATATTATAAAGGGTTTTAATTTAATTATGTGCATTTAAATTAATGAATGCTTGTGGTTAGTCAGTTGTCTGTATTTGATATTAAGTACAGTAGGCATATTGTGTTTAGTACTACTATTTAAAATATATAGATTATTATATGTTTATCCCTATACACATCCTGACTATACAATCACAAAGAAAAACAGATTTCTGCAGTTGGAAGAGATTTTGTCCACGATGACAAATTAAGTGCAAGCTCATTTATGCATCACTGGTCACATAAAGTAAATTAATTAGCAGAAAAATCCTGTTTTACAGAAACAGTGTATG
The DNA here is from genome assembly GCA_030068275.1 of Clarias platycephalus. Taxonomy (NCBI): domain Eukaryota; kingdom Metazoa; phylum Chordata; class Actinopteri; order Siluriformes; family Clariidae; genus Clarias; species Clarias platycephalus. The sequence goes on along the minus strand of JAQQZT010000036.1, from coordinate 24,755,320 downwards.
TACTAAATTTCAAGGCATGGAAATATCAAGTTACCTTCCCCAGTTGGGGTCGAGAGGAATTTAGCACCTTCCTCTGAGTTTCTCTCCGTCACTTCCACGTCCCCACTTCGCTCGTCTCCATCGGTCCTCTCTGTGTCGGACCGGTACACGATAATGGATTCAGGCCTTTGCTCCCTCTTTCTGCGCTTCCTGCGGGTACTTGTTCCACTGTTTCCTTCCTCCGCTGGAGCTGTAGATGTGTCTGACTGTATGGATGATGGCTGGGGGCTCTCTGATCCTGACTGCTCCACCTGCTCCATGCTGCACTGCCGAGTCACGCCTGTGAGTTAACAGACCTCTGCAGGAGCTGATGTATGTGGTGGGAAAGTGAATGGCCTCAGGCAGCCTGGTGTTCCCTTTCAAGCATGGACATTCTGAGGAAGTATTAGAAGACATGGTTGCTCCAGAGACCTTATACATAATCTAACCTCTTTTAGTGTGTAAAAACAATATAGATATTATTTTTCAAAAGTATATAAAAAATATATGATGCACATAAAAAAATAATAAAATAAAAATTGTTAAGAACCTTCCATTGAATAAGTACTGCAGTGATTAATATGGTTCAGCTGGCACCAAGTTCCTTAACCCTAAATGATGCAGTAACTAGCTTCTATTTCTTAGGATTCTTGGGATTGGTCCTTTAGGCAACATATTTTGTGGTTGTGGCTGAGATGTTATCCTGTTTCAGAAGGGAAAAATTATTGTCCTGCATCAAGCAAAGCAAGCAGCTAAAGAGATTGTTGAAACTATTAAAATTGGGTTAAGAATTGTCCAGCGCATTATAACAACCGAGAAGGACTGTAGTGAGCCATCATCTTCAAGAAATAAACGTGATCTAGAAGACTTTACGCTCTGGTCCGACTCTCCCATTATCAGTACAAGATCTTGTAAAAAATTTGTGCCATTCTCCAATGAAATACTGTGACTTTTTTTCTTTGGCTAGGCAGTGTAGTATAACAAAAGAAAAAAGAAAATAATGCAACAATTCAAAATCTTATGTCTACAATCCAAATATTAAGAACTGTAGCTCAAACGAATCCATTACAAGGAGAAGCAATACAATTAGACTGTTAAAAATTATACCTGGTACTGTTTAATCACAGTAAGAGTATGAGAGTGTCAGATTGGTTTCCAGTTGTATGTAAGTGGTACAACAGTAAGTGGTATGGACAATGGATGGATGGATGGATGGATGAATGAATGGATGTATCCAGATTTTTGTGAAGCTGCTTTGTGACAATGTACATAGATTGTGAAATGTGATCCATTTCCAAAAACAGATATGCTACCACTCATTAACAACAATATGCATGTGAGTGAGCAAAATTAAATAAAAGCATATTTCAGCTGTGGGGGTGTGTTTGTAAATGCATTAATTTATCATAATGAAAGTTTTTTTGTGTGCCCACACCCTCGGAGCTCCATCATCTATTGTTTCAAAGGCAAAGCGAATACACGGAGGAAGTCAGGAAAAAACAGCCAGCAGAATGGGACAGTAAATTACACCAGGTTAAGATCACTAATGCATGTGTGTGTGTGTGTGTGTGTGTGTGTGTACACTGCAATAAGGATGCGATAACGGTGATTTATTTACAGAACAGTCGCTTGGTGTGATCTGCTTTGATCTGGTGTGGTGTGTTTTTCTCCTCCAGCTGATCACACCCCGCCACCACTGATCCACTCAACACTAAACATCCCCTGGCGAACAAGAAATAACTCCCAAAACAACAACAATCTTACCCGCACAGGTACGAGAGAACGATCTCGGTGACACGCAGCAGATCCAGAATGGTGTTTTATCTCATTTTATGGTGATCCACATCCGCCATGCAGATGCGCCGCAGATCCAGCACAGGTTTAACTCCGCCCACTCATTCTGCAAAAGCTATGGGATCAGCCAATAGGATTCTACTTTGTTCCAGCGCAGATTTAACCACGCCCAACTGCTGTCACACCCAATCAGAGCTGAGCCGTATGTCAAATAAATTCTTTTTTTTAAATTAAGTGTACTACGTAAGAGCTTGCTGCGCACTACGTGTAGGGTGCCTAGTCAGGAAGTATGGCGGTGTTTGGAATAAGGCTGTTTTCTTTTAAATGGAGCCTTTTTTTTTTTTTTTAACAGTTTCGTTTGATTACATATAAACCGGTTGAAGTAAAATGTAAATTTCTGTATGGGTGTATGATGTTTGTTTGTATAGTTTAAACAGTTTATTAGAAATACTTTATGACAATATTATAAATATTATAATATATAAATAATTAATTTAAGGATTATTTAGAGACACGACGTATTTTATGGTGTAGGATGTTATTATTAGTAGTATTTTAGTCTGTAAATTTGCCAAGTGTAACATTTTAAAACAAAACAAACAAACAAAAAAAAACCCTAGTACATTCCAGAACGTGCACGAGCTCTGCGTTCAAATAAACGTTCAACGCAGAGCTCGTGCACGTTAATTACCTTATATGGGCATTTAAACTACCATATTTATAGCCCAACGGTTTAGGATTTAAAAAAAATAATAATAATAATTTTATACCTCTCCTCTTACTATGTTTTAATCAATTTTATACTAATCACTAGTAAATTTCCATGTAATAAAACATTAATATTAATAAACCAGTAATAAAAAATAAGTCATACAGCTTCAATTATAATTCTGTATATTACTATGAGGACGGGCGCGTGAAGGTGACGTTTTGTTGCTACGAGGATTAGCTTGTGAGTTTCCTGTGAGGAAATATTTGACCATTTAGCTTTAAAAAGCAACGTTTAACAGCATATTAGATTGTTAAAAAGCGTCATTTATACTTACAGGTGAGATATGTCAATTAATGTCGACATCTAAGAGTAAACAACTATGAGAAGTGATTTTAAAAAAAATGTTGACGTTAAAGAGTTTGTAGAAATAGTTAAAAGGTTAAAGCTAAAAATAAGCTGATCAGCTTTAATGTAATTATTGATATTATTATTTCAGGTTGAAGCCCAGGTTCATGTCTGTCTGTTTTTTTGTACAGCAGAACTCTCTGCCTAACTTATTAATACAAAGAAATAAAATTTAGTAAGGTTGAGTGAGTATCTTTATGAATCACAGGTGAGAAATTGAATAAATAGATCAGATTAAGTTTTAGATAAAGTTTTGTCCTAAAACGACTCGCTAAAATAAACATATACCACTTCAGCAATGTTACTTCAGCAGTGAAAATATTAAGTAATCCCAGTAAAAAATATTCAGTTTAGCTTTTCTATTTAATATCTATTGGTGCAGATGTTTGTTTACTTTTAGCGAAGTAGATTATTAAATGTTGTACATAACTGTTCATAACATTGCTTATACTCCGCAGTTTGATTTCATTTATGGTCCAGGTTTAACATTAGGCAGATATCTAGGTACAACTAAAGTTTAATTAAATTCTGTCCACCCAGTTTTGTGTGATGCTGACAAAATCTGGCTGGACAGACATACAGACATACAGATCTATGGATATACAGAAATAATTTTTTCTGAGACTGGTTTTGGGTCCTCCAATGTATGAACCGTAAAGATATTGAAAGAGTGATCTTTATTTTATTTTAAAAGAAAAATTTTCTTTTTTATATGAAAGTTAGCTAGAGACTGTTTGTTAGCTAAGATTAAACAATGGCGCCATCTTGGTAAATTGTACTTCTTAATAGAGGTTTGAACAATTGTGGATTTCTTTTTTTAGGCCATAATGGATGACCAATCTGGTTGGGTAAATTTGGACAACCTTTTGCTGCAGTTAGGTGAGCCTCTGACAATTGACCTGACATTTTGACCTTGACTATGGGAAGCAAAAATGCCCCATACATATATTCACATTTTCTAAGGAGGTCCTGTAGAATAATTTATACTTCTTCTTCTGTTGTTTATCGGCAGTTGGAATCCAGTTTTAGATTACCACTAACTGTAGTGGCTTCTTAAAGCCGATTTTCCAGACAAGCCTTCCTTAAACATCTAATGCATCTATCCCTCATCTTGATCTTGACTTGTTCTGTGTCTTGAACTGTTCACCTGCTTTATCTGGTGGAATAATGTGTTACACAATACAGAGACAAAAATATCTGCACACTTGAACATCACACCCATAATGTGGACATTCACCAAACTGTCGCTCCACACAACTAAAAGCACACAGTTGTAACATTATGTTTTCTCTTTACTGAAGACAAGAGTTCTAAACTTGTACCTGTGTAATAGTGTCCCTGAGCACAAAGCGAGGTCTATGAGGACCTGTCTTGGCAAGGTCGACTGACATGAAATGCTAAGTGTCCTCCAACAACATACTTTACAGTACGTGACCCCACTAACCTCACTGCATGATGATTTGAATTTGCAACTACGAGGGTGAGTCAAAAATAACTCACCTTCGTACATGTCTATTGTGTTTCTATCCTTGCTACTGGATGTTTGCAATTTCCTTCCAGATCAATATAGTACAGTACCTCCCCACACGAAAAACAAACCTACCCAAAACCCAACCACCTACCCATCCATCCATCTACCTACCTATCCACCTACCTCAAACCCACGTACCCTACCTACCTTATAGCTGAATGTACAAAAATCCCCATAGCTGCACAAAATATAGTGAAAAGCCTTCCCAGAAGAGTGAAGCTTATTATAACAGCAAAGGGGAAATAAATCTGGAATGGGTTGTTCAACAAACACATACAGTATAGGTGTGATGTTCAGGTGTCCCACTACTGTATATGGTCAACAGTTTGTCACAATATAATTATTCTGTTATTATTATTAATGTCCTCATTTTCCTATTCCCACATCTAGTTAATATTCTTTTGATCACACATTATTATACCTAATTATTATTTTAACATGTTTAACAGCTTTAGAGACGAGAGAATTAGCCCAGAACAAGGATGACTTGACACGAGAAATTCAAAGTGAGTATTGCAGGCATGGTTTACCTTATATAGAATATTTTCCCTCAGTGTCCATTAAAAAATATGTTTCATCATCCTTGCCTAAACCTCTCACTACAGATTTTAAAGCAGACATAGAAAAAAAGAAGAAATGTGTCGATGAAACTCATAAGTCCATAAAGAAATTAGAGCAGGACATTCAGCAAAAACAAAACACTGTCAAATGTTATAAAGAAAATGTTAAAAGGTATGTTTAAAGCAAATTTTACGAATCGTCTACAGTCCTTAGTTTTTATTTGGATTAGATTTTATTTAGATTAGATGAGAGCTTCTATTTTTATTTTTTATTTAAGTTCTACAGTTCTACAAAAAAAACAGAAACATACTATTTTGTGATTGCCAGTCTTCGTGGAGCTAGTGATCTTCTGCTTCATTATGAGAAGATGCTGGAAGCTGAGCTCGAAAGAAGGCAGAAAAGCTATAATCAGGACATGTACGAATATAATTTCAACATGAACACCGAATGTTTTTCACTGGGATTGATAGCAGTATGGGTCAATACAAAACTGTTTCTTTTTTTTCCTGAAGGCAAGTGTTTCAGGAAAGAATGGAAAACTACCGGAAAATCTTTCAGAAGCATAAAGAGGGGTATTTGCAGAATCCTCTGGCTACAAAGCTCCTAAAGATTCAGAATGAGAATGAAGAAATTGAAAGAAGAATCCGAGCCAAAGAAGAGGAAATAATAGCGAAAGAGAAAGAATTAAAGGCTCTGCATGGTAATTCATCAGCCAGATATCAGAATATATATTCTATGTTTGTTCTGTTCTACCTTCTGCATTTTTCTCATCTTAATTCTTTTTTTTTTTTTTACAGAGAACCATGACATGTGTGACAGGTAAATGTATGTTTACAGCAGTTTACGTCTGTTTATAAAATATCACAACTTCTTCTGCCATGAATGTTTCTTTAGTGTTCAGAAACATGTTAAATCAAATGAACAGCGGGCATCACCACCTGAGAGTGACAGTCAGTCTGGAGTTGATGTGACATCACGTCAAGATCCTCAACCGCAGGTAAAATAATCCAACAACTCCCTAGGATGTACAGTTGCAAACTACGAGTCATTAAATCTAAACAATACTCTCTACGATAAACAATGCAGGTTGTGTAACTTTAGGCAGAGCAACACAGACTTGAACAATGTGACAAGATAAAATCATAAGATCACCAGACATAGACAACAGCAGAGTTTCAGGAGCATTGGCATGAATACAATCTGGCAATGAGCCAGTGTTCAGAGGGAAGCTACATACAAACAGGAAGTCGGTGTGGTCAGGAAAAGGAGCAGGAAATTCAAACAAAATAAAAGATGTGACTAATCACTGGGAGGAGGTGATATGAAACCAAACAAAGAAAACATGGTGAGATCATGGACTTCATGAATGACAGAAAAATTAGGGAGAATAAAACGAAATAATCATGATTCTCCCCAAATTTCTTTGAATTAAATTAAAATTAAATTGAATGATGTACAGTAGATTAAATTAAAGGAATGGGAACAAATGTTTAACTGCGACAGAATGGAAAACTACCGGAAATCTTTCAGCAGGATAAAGAGGAATATTTGCAGAATCCTCTAGCCTCAAAGCTAGAAAAGTGCCTAAAACATACATTTTAAAATTCAGCAGCAACCACATTTTCCCTCTCATCTGTTTCAACCACTCAGCATCATCAGTATACTAATCACCGACCTGATCATCTGTCATCATCTGCACCTGTTTCTCACTGGTTCATGCCTTATGTTAGATGTTTTTTTTATGCTTGAATGATTCATAGGTCACTGTGTGGTGTAACAAACAAAAACATTCCTCTGAAAGTGGTCAGGTACAAGGACTGGACTGAAAATAAGAAACAAAAAAAGTCATCCAGGAAGCCTGGAGAACTGTTCCTCAAGACTACATTAAAATTACAAGAAAGTCTGTCTCTTTGGAAGTAAAATATCAAGAAATGAGTAGTTACTCAAGACTTTTGCAACAGTACTGTATAAACATCTTTTTGTTCTTAATTTTTGTTTTGATTAATTTTGATTAACATAAAACTTAACTTATATTAGGATATTATATCAGGAGTCCATCAACGTCCATCAGCTCCATCCCTGCCTTCATGTCAATGCTTTAGAAACACAACCACAGCCCAGTTCTCAGAATGCAATACAATTTGACAATATTTTCTGTTTTATATATAAAACAGCCTTAGTCACTATTACAATCAGGCAACTGTTCTGTCAGCATACGGATACCTGGCCAACTTAAAATCAAAAGTTGTTATTTAAAATATATGCTATATTTCTAAGGGTGTCATAGTTATTAACATTTCCTTTTTTATTTCTGCTGTCTAGGTTACTAAGACAGAACAAGAGAATCTTCAAATTGAGATGGATGAGAAGGCTTTGGAGAACGATCAAGCAGATGGTGTTGATGAGTCAAATTTATCTGAAGTGGGTGTAATTGGTAGCACCGTATGGGCAGACTCAGAAATAAGCCGTGGTAACGACACATATCTATTTTTTTTATTGCCTGTTATGTACAAATTACATCATATTTATTTTAAGCTACTAAATTCATGCACATGTTTATTCTGGTATATTTTGTCAACCAGAACAAAGTCAAGAAGTAGACCAAAATGAACAGGAACAAACAGCTGAAGTGGTATGGATGACATTAATTTGCTGAGCATGTTGCATGGAGCAGGATGGTATTGATTTTAAATAATTTCCTGGTTAAAACAAATTGAGATTATATACACTCAGTGCTGAGTAAGACTCTGAACCCTGTCATATTTGCTGGGTAGATTGTGTGCACACAAATTCTCCTCTGAATTGTTTTTTTGGACTTTGTAAACAGGACATGAATATGAAGACCCCCTGTGAGTCCAATGCGGCCGAGGAGATGATAGAGGCTGAAGAGCAGCAGGATAGCAAGGAAGCCTCAGTGGAGAAGGGCGGCAACAAGGGAGAAGTGTGTCCCCCGTTGTCCCCCATGCAAACGAGTGCACTGGATATGCCAACATTCAGTCTAATGTACAGTACTGCCAAAACTCACTTTTAAATACCAGAGTATAACAAAGAATGAGTACATCACATATTCAGAAATATAACAGAAAACAAATTCATACTATTGTCAGTCACTAAATCTTAATGGAAACTGGGTTAAGTTTAGACACGACAGGGGGTTTCAGAAGCACCTTGACCTTATGTTAAAGATTGTCTGCTAGGGAGGCACGGTGACACAGACGAACTACAGTTCTAGAGATCTTGATCTGTACAAATTTAGTAAGTGGACTGGCTACACTAAAATGCGCCTGGATGTAAATGTATTTGCATGGCCCTCTGTGGTAGACCGGTGTCCCATCCAGAGTGTACAGATCTTACGCAGACACGTGACTACCATGATGTCAGTCACAATAGTAGATGCAGAAGCTCGGTTAACCGACATTAGGCTACCATGTATTTTCATTGATAATGATATTCGATGTGTATTTCAGAGTCAACTACAGTACGACTATCATGTAATGACCTATTGCTTGATGATTATCTGATTTGTTTGATTTGTTATTATTACGTGATTCTTCCTGGAATTGTTGGCTTTTGCTAGCGCTAGCATTATCTCATTTAAAGATTATCTCGGGTGCAAATGAGATGATGCTATTGAATATGATGTGCTTTACGCTTCATAAAGCAATGTGCAGGTAACACCTGTTTAACTAATACTGACATTTCATGCTTTCTAATTAATAGCCAACTACCTGTTCCAGGATGAATCCCAATTAGGGTCAAATGAAAACCTACTGTGTAGTAAGGTGTGGAATGTTCTTGTTCCACACACCAAGTAATGCCCTTGTTAGGGGTTAGAGAGGGATTTGAGATTCAGTCTTGTGTTAGAAGGTAGAAACTGAGAGCTTCATTTTTGCTGATGTTGCTGTTGACTTCGTAACCTATTCAAAAGAGAAACAAGCATAAGGGAATGGATGAAGAAGGTAATAAGGATATTAATTTGCAGAAGTTTGATTTGTTATTATAATGTGATTCTTCCTGGAATTGGTGGCTTTTGCTAGCGCTAGCATTCGGTTCAGATGCAGTCCGGAACAACTTAGAAGACTTAGCAGTTACTCAGAAGACAAAGTGTTTAAGATGAAATCATGATATCAGATGTGTTTTTCTTGCTGAAAGTGCTTCCGTTATTGGTTTGGTATGTGAGTTTTGGCACTGGCATCCAAATAATCAACGTCCCTTTTGCCATCCACAAGTAGGCGGGACTATTAAGGACAGACGTCATGACATCACATGATAAAGGGTCAGAAATTCTCAGTGTGTGTTCAGCATTCACATAATAGGCCTCACCTGCGAGAATACAATCCACCATGACTGTTACTAGGAATGTACCAGGAAGTCTGTGTGTAAAATACTAAAGACTAAAACACCTGTTAAGCTAGCTACATAAATAAACAGATGGTGTAATTATGATAATTTCACTGGCCAATTTATTCATTCCCAAATACACAAATTCTTTCCTCCATCAGTATGACTAAAACAGTTTGGACGCTTCTGAGACGTGGTTGTAATAAATGGTGAACATAATTTCCTGGTTAGTCTGATAGATTTAAGTGTGACTTGGAAGGGCAGTGGGTGCATACAGTGTTGTGTATTGTTTATAGACTGTGATTAGTCTCTTCTTTGTTCACATTATAAGGATATAAATAAATTATTTATAATATCGTGTGTAATAGCAGCCCCAGTACATCTCAGGGTCAGCAATTGAGCGGAGAACCACCAGTGTTCGATTTCTCTGCGATCTCTGGACCAAACACCCCTACATTCTCTGGCTTTGACTGCAGCTTTGAAGTGGGGCCGAGCCAACATGAGGTTAGACCAAAAATAAACCATGCTTGACCATGCTCTTCGCAACACTTAAACTGTGTATGTGTTATCTGGATTATCTGACAATGGTTATACCCTCAGTGTTTGTGTTTTCCAGGAGTCACCTTTTACATTCTCAAGCTCTTATTTCAGCAAGGTATGCATTAGGAGTAACATAATTTATGAGAGATTATGAGAATTTTATAATCTTTTCATACTATAGCCTGAACTATATTTAATTTACTATTTTGCAGATTTTATTATTCGTGAGTAATAATAACATTAAATGTGTGAAAATATAGTGCAAGAGCCTTAAAGGGAGAGATTTTTTCCCCCCATGTCTTTCTTAAATCAAAATTGAGTTGCATACAAGTACATTACCATAGGTCTTGGTCGTAAGAAATGTTCGCACTCTGCACAGGTACAGTGTAAGGAATCGGGACCAAATTCCTCGTTATGTGCAAAAATGCATTCCAAAGTCCAGTCGAAACTCATATGAAGATTCTGCATTCCCACTGAGCTAAACTGAGTTTGTATCTTTCTTCAGTACAAGTTCTCAAAAAATCTTTTATTTTCTTGGGACTAGCCATATTTTTGACATTTTGTGTTTGTGGAGAAAGAGCTCAACGGCACTGCTGAAGCTTCATGAGTCTCAGCGTAATTGTGTTGTTTATAATCTGCGATTAGACTCTCACTTATAGGCACATCAATTTTAATTTAAGAAATTAATGTCACTGTCATGTGATTTTTGTCTATGTTTTCTTCTATGTCTATTTTTTCCCCCCCATCATGCATACTACTTAATTCTTTGTTTGGTTTTACTTCGTTTGGCCTGTAGAAGTCTCCTGAAGAAAAGCTGCCAGGTAAAATACGTAGTTAGAAAGACAAACCATGACATTTGTCTTTTGTGACATGAACATACAGTATACGATTAGTGTTTACTTTGGCAGGATTTCTGTTTGATGAATCAGAGAGCCGTCCAGAGGAGGACTTTGCCTTTTCGTTCGGCTCCAAGAGCCCTCAGGACAAGCAGTCCGGGTCAGGAGGGACTGGAGATGCATTCCCATTCTCCTTCAACTTTGGGAAATTTTAACTCATGCTCTAACTCATGTCAGATTCTGACAAGCGTTTAGAAGTTTTAATAGCAAGTTTAATAGTATTGAAGTTTCATAGTTGCCTTGTTTTGACTTTAGAAATGGTTCATGACGGGACTTTTATTGAGATGTTCTGTCAAGGTGAATTAATGATTTAAAATCATTAGATTTAAAATGGCTTAGAATTAAAACATATTTACGTTCCACTGGAATAGTAGAGCTTAATTTAAAAGTTTGATGTGTTTTTCTTGTTTTGTACGCAAGATGTTCTGTGATGTCTATAAAATAAGTGATCGACAATGGCAGGACTTCATTTTATTTATATATACATATATAGTATATGGTGTTAGGTTCACCTCTACAGTAAGTTTCTGTTTTTGCATTACTTTATACAGAGGAGTGTTACAATGTTTTTTTTTTTCAGAAACAGTAGACAAGAAAAATATGAAATAATGAACAACAATACTGGTGAGGATGTTGTTTGTAAATACTCTTAACATGGTTTTGAATACCTTTAGCTTTCAATGAATACACCTCACATTTAATGGACACTAAATGACACAATCACAAATGAGCAGCTTAGACTTCACACGGTTTACATTCCAGTGTAAAACAATTTAAGCAACCAAAAAAAATCTGCGTGTCAAGCAGGGAAGGCTGCTGGTCGACCTTTACCGTCTCTATTGGAGAAGTTGGAGTTGAAAATAATAATTTTTGGCAACAAGCTTGTCCTGTTTAAGACATCATGAGCTGTATTTTCTCTCTCTCTCTCTCTCTCTCACACACACACACACACACACACACACACACACACACACACACACACACACACA
>JAQQZT010000036.1:24710908-24726584 GCA_030068275.1 Clarias platycephalus | reverse complement strand
GACAGACAGCAACCAAACTAGCTTCGCGACCTCTGTTTTCTTCCGACAAAGAATAAAAAATATCGAACACATTTTTATTGATATCGATCACGTGTCTATCGCGAAACATATCGTTATCGTTTTATCGCCCAGGCCTAGTACGTACATATATATAGCATTTTAAGAGAATTAGGAGATACCTCATTAATCAGATACACCTTGGCTCCAACATATATCCCCATACGAGTGACGGCACGGACAGCGGCGTTCATACCTGAGACCACAGAGACAGGACACAGCATATTTATTCTATTGCACATTTATTATTCACTGTATGTAACACTTTTTTGAGCTTACTCTAGCATGTGGGTTAATTCAGGCTCTCTGCTCATCTTTAACTCTGAGCTCAGATTACATCCTGATTCATTGGTAAGAAAATCATCTGCCACTTAATGTGATTGTAAATGCTATATAATGGCATGTTTTTCAGAACTTGCTTCGAAGAATATTCATGCTCTTATTAATGTATCTTTTTTTTTTTTTAATAACACAGCTATAATATGAACATTAAATTACATATATAGTAGTAGATGTATCGTGATTCTTTTGCGTGGCAATTTATGTATTGCCACACTGACTCCAATATAAAAAATTTTTTATAGATGTTTTGGTGACATGTTCTAAACTGTTCACACATTGGTTGGAAGCACAGCATCTTGTGTGGTACAAGCTAATTAGTTGCTAAGTTTGTTTAGAATTGTACCAAAATCGAAAAACAATGATTGAATTGGGATACTTATAAAATCATAATACTAACGGGATCGCAATACAAATTGAATTAGCATGTAGGTATTGTGATGATATCGTATCAGGTGGCTCTTGGTGATTCCCATCCCTACATATAAGCAAAAATCTGCAGTACATTTATTGTTTTTAATATATTTCTATCTTCAGTAGATTGAAAATAACCATATTTTTCATTAACTACTGATTTGGCTGGACGACATCTACATTCTGAGATCATTTTAAATCGGTCTCACTCTTTCTTTAAATTACACAATGTGTTGAATTTTATTGTGACATTTTCAGCTCATTGCAGCAAAGAAGTTAAGTTTTGCATTTTGGTGACTTTCAATAATGGTCCCAAAGGAATTTAATAATGTAGAAAAACAAGACTTCCTCTTGTTACAGCTTATTTTACCCGTAAGACACTGTGATGCAATCATATCTGGACTTATTTTGAATGGACAGGATAAGGAAGTGATGTCGGTTCTTTTGACATCTTGTGTGCTTAAGAATATAAATGCTGATGTTACTGTATATATATACGGTGCTGATGCCTTCAACAAACTTGGCTAGTGGCAGATAGAGAAACGTGTTCAGGGGAAAAAGCACTAAACCGTAAAATGCAAGTCGCTCTGGATAACAATATCTGCTAAAAGTCATAAGTGGAATGTGATGTAAATGTGCAACTGCTACCAAACTATCCCACCAAGACATTGACTCCACACCCGCTCGTCTCCGCTTGATCGGATTGAGTCCTGGTGAATTTAGAGGCCATTTCAACACCTTGGACGCTTTGTCATGTTCCACAAACCATTCTGGACAATTTCTATAGTGTGGCAGGCCAACAGGCAATAGGGACAAACATGGCGTATATAGTGGTGCACATATACTTTTTAAAAAATGTCTAGGGAGGTGGAAGGTGTCACTCACATAAATGCCAGATCTCACACCACAATGCCTCCACGGGCTTACATTCTTCCAATACTGGATACGTGTGCATGTATTCCTTATGTTTTGTATGTACTTCTAGAGTCACCAACAGCTGGAAACACACAAATTCCTCGTGTGTTTCAATATAAATAATAAACCTGATTCTGATTCTCTAAGTGTCAAACATTCACCCAGCAATTTACACAATGTAAAAAAAAATGCAGTCAGACCAGACCACTTTCTGCCACTCCTCCATGGTCCAGTTCTTATGCTAATGTGCAACACAGGCCCTTTCAGCAGTAAACCGGGGTCAGCCTGGGCACTATGACCGGTCTGGATAGCATATCGTCTGACAGCCTCATATGCTGAGGCTGTGATGCACCACTTTGTTTTCTGACAAATTTCAATCAAAGCTAGGATTAACTTTTTTTTCCTGGAAGAGTGTGGACCAGACAGTATAGTCTTCCCTCATCACATCAGACACTCCATGACCCTGTTTCCTGGATGTTCCTCCTTGGAATACTTTAAGTTCTAACCACAGCATTACAGGGACTACCCACAAGTCATGCTCTGACCCAGTCGTCTAGCCGTCATAATATGGCTCAGAATCTTACGTTTGCCCATTTTTCCAGCTTCCATCACATCAATTTTGAGAACTGAATCATCACTTGCCGATTAATAATATATCTCACAAGCACCAGTGTAAAGAGATAATCACTTCTATTTGGCAGATGCCCTTATCCAGAGTAACTTACTTGTTTTTTTTTTATCTCATTATACAGCTGAGGGTTTAGCACCTTTCTCAAGGGTCCAACAGTGATAACTTGGTGGTCATGGGATATGAACCTAGGACTGTCCAAGCCGTAGTCCAATGCCTTAACCACTGAGCTACTCGAATTTATTTTTAAAGCACATTTAACAAAACAAAGTGCTGTAGACTATAAAAACAGACAATAAAAAGAAAATAAATGAAATGAATTAAAATCCACATAAAGCAATAAACAACAATCACTGCATAAAATAAGCAAATAAAAAGTAAAAACTACAACTTTATAAATTAAATGTAGTATTATTATTATTATTAAATAAATAATGAATGAAAACAAATAAACAACCAAACAAGAATCTTTCTTTTTGTGCATACTATGGAGGGTGAAAAATCTATCCAGTAAGATGCTTTCTCAGCAACAAGACGTGAGCACAAAATAACATGCATGCTGATGCAATTCATTAGCACGTCAATTAAATCAGTTGCAACACCACACTTGTGAAACAAAAGTGATTTAATTTGCATATCAGATCTTTTTCCAGATCAGGTTTCGGGCATGTTTTCCGTTGTTTTGGTTTCACTGAGTGGTGTTGATCTTCTGCAGTGATATGCAGTGTAACCATGTGACTGCTCTGTGTGTGTGTGTGTGTGTGTGTGTTAATGAGTAAACAGTGCAGTGTGATGCAGAGGGTACAGTAGAGAGAACATGTCTGACTGCACGTACAGACAGAGACACGCCCTTTTCCTACAAGCCCATACTTCCATACTTCATAGTGAGGAAATACAGTGCGTCACCGTCAGCTACGTTGCCATGGTTACGTCCAGAAGGCTGCACACTACTGCACTAAACAGTATGGAAGCGCAGAACACGAGCTGTCGTTAATATGTCGCTGGGTTTACTTGATAAACTTTTATTTATTTATTTTACACTTAGGGTGCAAAGGATGTGGAGATGAAACAGGTTCGAGCGCGTTGAAGATACAATGTAACGGAAATAAACAACAATGCTCTTTTTTTTTTTTTTTTGATGCTTTGAACCCTGGGTGCACGCGCGTACGAGGCTGTGTAACGTAGAGAAGCACTTTCCCAACAGCTGTGCACATCTGCCACATAAGCATGAGTGTGTTCATGTGTGTGTGTGTGTGTGTGTGTGTGTTTTTTCTGTACCTTGAGCATCTCCTCCACTGGTCAACACGGCTAAGGCTTTCCCAGCACCCGTCATCCGGAGCTTCTCCAAACCCTGAGAAGTCATTTTAAACCCCGAGGAAACACTGCAGCAGCACCCGTGAAGGACACACAGCAATACTCGAACAGGTAGAAGCGTTACGGCACTCAGTGACACACATACACACACACCTCTCGCTCCAATGACCTTCCGGGGATAAACACTATATGTGGCTCCGCCCATTGTGGGCGTGTCTCGGCGCCATTGCTCTGGAATTTCCCATCAGCACGTTGCACACATTGCAAAATCTAACTAACTGATGAATCTAAACTAACCTTACAGCACAGAACCCAAAGGTTCTGTACAGAACTTCTCTGCTTTATCTCCTCCTCAGCTAATAGCTGATCCACTGAAATTAAAACAGTACAGATGTAAATGTATTTTTTTTTTGTTTCATTTGAAATTGGAAAAAAAAAATTTTTAAGAATTTTTAAATATAAAAGAAAATTCAACATTTTCCTTTTATTACCATTAATATCTGTAAGGAAATGCCCACCTTGGACAAAAGGTCATGTCTAATCTTATCTTGTCTATTAAGCACAGGTTCAGACAACATGCTGACGGATAGGATCTAAAACAGAACGTCAGCTTTTGCAAAACCTGTGGAGTCCATGCTTGAGTTCACACGGTCATTAAAGAAAAAAATAAAAAATAAGAGTGCATTTAAATTCATGTATTTGAAGAAGAAAAAAAAATTTCACCCAAGTTGTTGTCAATAACATAATCAGACTTTTAGACCTCATTGTATGTACAGTATGTAGGTGTTATTCATTATATTTCAGGCTTCAACAATGTTTAAGGTAGTGTTATCTCAGTGTGAAGAGGCTCTGAGTAAACTGATCAGAAGGTCACAGGTTTAAGCTGACACAGCACCACCAAATTGCCACTTTTGGGCCATTGAGCACGACCCTTAACCCCGTTTGCTCCAGGGTGTCCTATGATGGCTGACCCTGTGCTCTGACCCCAGATTCCTAACAAGCTAGGACATGCTAATAAAAGAATGTCCCCGTCCAGTAATGTATATATGACAAATAAAGGCTTGAACTAACTTCCTGTAAATCCCTTTAATTCAATTCTACAAACCCCTAAAGAGAGATCATAATTTATTTTTTTGGAAATCCATAAACTTAATATTTAAGAAATTTCTCCCATCTGAAAAAAACATTAGGCCTTTTTGATGCTTGTAACCCTACATACTGTACTCGGGGCGTTAAAGTCAACCCGGGACTTGTGATGAAATTTCTCAGAAATGATGGCCTAAAACCGATTTACATTTACAGGAGACTCTTCGTTATATTAAAACATTTGAATGATGTAAACGTTTTAAAGAAGGCAGTATGTCTGTGATTGACGAGGTGGCTAAGAGACCATTGCAGTTGTTCCTGTGAACATTCAGCGAGTGGAAAGACAAATTAAATGTGTGTACAGTTCCCACAGACAAGTTTTCACCAACACCAATTGCATGTTCACATTTGAACTCAGCTAAGAGTTATTGCTGCATCCCCCCGTACAGTCCTGGCGTCGCTCAGGCCATTTTGACATGTTTGAGAAATCAAAGGAGTTTCCTGGGTGGCCGGCGTTTCAGACATGAAGCAGGCAGTGCAATCACGGCTTTGACCCACTGAGAAAAAGTTCTACCTTGATGGTATCCAAGACATAGTGAAACACTGCATTAGTGTAGCAGCGGATTATATAGAGAAATAATAGGTCATAATTGTTTTCTCTTATTCTGCACAATCAAAAGTCCTGGTTTGCCTGTTAAACTTTGATAAAGTTGAGAGATTTAACCATTGAAACAAAATGTAAAATAGTCACTGACCCTGTGGTCGTTTTCTCAGGACCCACTTTGAATCAACTGATTCGACAATGAAGTATCCCGGAGTATCCTATATAAATAAAATTATGTGTGAGGCAAGAATACCCCCTGGATGTGGTGCCAGTCCACTGCAGGGCATCTTACAGATGTACATACTCGTTTCACTCCTTCACACCTGGGGTAATTTGGAGTGGTCAAATCACTTACTGATTCCCACCCTGGTCCTGGCCCGAACCTCCTCCCCATGAATAGAAGACGTTGTGGCAAAGCAGATAAAGCACAAAAATGAGCTTTTTTTAAAATGAGCACAAAAATTGCTACACCCTCTATTGACAAAAAATTATTTTTGTTATTAGTGAAGTCAGGTGTGCTGGAAATGAGAAGACATTTAAGTGTGCAAGGGGAGGAAGTCCGCCAGGAACCACTATTTTAAGGGAAGTGAGATTAAATCTGGAGGAAGTGCACACAAGCATGGGGACAACACACAAAAGACCCTAAAGGTGTGTAATGGCAACACCACCTGTTATACAGTTTCATCTGCACAAAATATCTTTAGTTCCTAACAAAATTTGTAATGCATACAAACATGCTAATAAGCATTTTGCAAGTAGTGGTCCTGCGATGGCATCTTTTCAATGATGGATGCATTTATATGGTCCAAAATAGCACAGTTAATCAATATAGGCACAATGTTTTGTTAGAAAACATGCCACAAGACCTAATAATCTTTAAATTCACAAGATTTATCAATTACAGGGAGCATGGAGCTCAGAACACCAACATTTAAAGCAAAAGCTTCACTCAATTTCTGATTATACACTTTTGCATGTTCTCCCCGAGTCTTTGGGTGTTTCGTCAGAGTTTTCTGGTTTGACCTTTTTAAAAAAAAAAAAAAAAAAAGTGTGTGTGAATGAGCGCACTCATGTGTGAGTGTATTGTTTGCTGCAAATGAACTTTGGACCATCCGGGGTGTGTTCTGTATCCAGTGGCACTCTGTCCAAAAAAACTAAAAAAGGCTATCACTTTCCCAGTGAAAATAAATCATTCAAAAACTTCTCAAATAATCCTTATAAAAAGTATATATTACTCTGGACCTACGCTGATGCTAATAGGAAAGGTCCGTAGTTGTAAGAGCAAGGAGAGAAAAGCTGGACTTGCAGACACATCGTATCATGCTCACACTGTAGTCTAGATTTTATCAGCGGAGCAATAAAGCTTGCGCACTTTGTTCAAGAGACATTACAACAAAACACCATATCAGTGTCATCTGAAGGACTTTCCTTTTCTTGTTGCAAACACCCAACGATCGAAGATCACGTCTACGGAAGCTGTGTGAAAAGAAAAAGCCGACAGGGTTTGATACAGTACATCAGCGTTTTATTCCATGCAGTTGTTTGCTTTGATTTTATTCCTTCCTGCTCCCACTGCACTGTACACAGGCTAATACAGGAAATCGTCAGGGTTGGTAGATCAGAACGCCATTCAAGATAGGGTTTAGGGGAGGCGGGACATGAGTAAGAAACATACTGAAGGAGAAGAAAAATAGCTCAGAGTTTAACACGTCCTGCACAAAAATAGTTTATAACAAAATAACCGTTTATGCGTTAGTTGAAAACGGAGTGAGAACAATGTGAGAAGGAATAAGATGAATGTACAGAGAGAAAAAGAACCAGAGAAATGTGATACAGCAAGAGGGTTGTCAAGTTGTAAAAAAAAAAAAAAAAAAAGACTTAATAGCACAGTTTCATCCTGATTTAAATACTGAGAGCATTCAGACTTTATCTGTCGGATTACGGAATACAGACGGTATGGCGAATAACACACTGAAGTGAAGTCCATCTGTTCTTTTATCAGTGTAACAAGAGACCCGTTGTCTTAATAAACAAGATCAATATCACAATATTAAGCTTATTTACTAAATCAAAAGCACCAAGCAAAAAAAAAAAAAGAAAAATAAATAAATGCCCAAACTTGTGCAGGTCGAGCTTCTGATCTTGATTAGATTTACGATTTTAGTTAAACAGGACTAACACCGGGCCTCTGCCTGCACCGCTGTCAGTATTTAAGCTGACAAATAGCACTGGATAATAAGGACTGAATGTTGTAAGCAAGCCTCTGTCCAATGTGTTAAACCTACGGTCAAAATCGAGTGCTAATGATTCCAGCATCTCTCCAGGAAAAGAAGGATTTTATTCCTCGAGCTCTCCAAGATGAAACTATTCGAAATACTGAAGCAGATTGAAACATGATTTCAGGGTCTCAATTCTTCCCAGACGCACACTCAGAAAAAGGCTGAACACTCCCTTTCTATAAATACTTCACAAATTATTAAGGATATCAGAAAGAAGTTGATATGATTAGGAAAACTAACGTGATTCTAAACTTGCTAGTAGTCCAAAAAAATAAATTAATCCAAAGACCGTGTAGGCCAGCTACAAAAATAAGAGAAATTAAATAAAATTAAAACACAACTATACAGAAAACATTATAGTGCTGCAGATGGAAAGACATGATCATATTTTACTCTTAATAAGTGTCTGATTTCTGTGGAATAAAAATCACAGAAGCTTTTTTTTTTTTTTTTTTTTTTAAAGACGTAAACAAGAGAAATGAGGTTGGTGTGTGTCCATAAGTTGTCCTGGCTTACTGGTTACAAGACAAGTCTCTCTCGTTCAGACTGATTAATTTTTTTCTCCTTCGTCCAATCGGAATCGTGCTGGTCTGATAACACAAACTGGAAAGAAGATTGGTCTTAAACAGGATTAAGTAAACAGGGTTGCTTTGCTCATTTGTTGCTAATGCATTCAGGTGTAAGACTTGTTGACATACAAACAAACCCTGTAAAATCAGGACAATAAAATAGAAACCCTCACTTTTTCTCTCTATCAAACTAACTTCCAGCCTAATCCATTTAAAGCTCAACTGCCCATCCTGTCTAAACTATTACACAAACGTACACACGCACCAATAACACACACAGGTAATGAATACAGTATATTAAATCAATGATAAAAGATGCAGCATCCCTCATTTTGTGATTTTAACACAACAGGTAATATTAGTAGGGAATCCAACTCTAAATCTGCTGTTCCTAACGAAGCGTACTACTAGTGCTGCTTAGACGAATATAAAAAGAAGTGTCGCTTGGTTTCCTTTCACAGCAACGCAACACACAGATCTGTCTCCCCCTAGTGGAGAAAAGAGAAAACGCGCTGCACTGTGCATTCGACTTAACCTGAGCATCATCAAAATCATCGAAACGCAGGAGACGATTCAGAGCAAATCTCAAAAATAGACACTCATAAAAGTGAAACTTTTCCTACAACTACCTTGTGTCACTACAACTTGCCGGTGCATCTGTCCAGCCAGCTAGACAGGCCTCCTGAGTGAGATTCTTCTTAGCCTGAGCAGAACCTGCGTTATTGCTGAACCTTTAGTGTGTGTCCGAAGGCGCTCGCCTCACACTAAACATTCAGTCTCACTTTATATAAGAAGAAAAACAGAACAGAATGACACCAAGCCCTGAGGGATTTAAAGGGCTGCTGCATCTTCACATCATCTAAAATCATTAAATATACAAATGACCTGGAATGGAAAAAAAAAAAAGCCTAGACGAAATTAAAGAATAAGAGAAGGACCAGGGCTTTCTGAGAAACCTGGGTCTAGACACAGATCCGAACATGGAAAGGAATGTGTTATTGTCATCTTCCCGGACTCGTAATCCTTCAGGCCTGAGGTGAGAGGAAAGCTGGACTGGTTTCCTCCAGCTTCAACGCTGATTTCAGGGACACGAACTCTGTTGTGTGTCATTTTTTTAAAAAGCGAGATGGTGTTCCACTGTGTGCATTTCAGCAGCAAAGTCTGATTGGTTCTCCAACTAGCATGCTGAGACTGCACAATGGTCTGTGTTGTTGGAAATAAGAGATGAAGATGGAGAGAAAAAAATAAATAAAATGAAAAGAGAGAGAGGACGGACAGGTGCTGTTCATGCTGGTGCTCAAACCGAAGTGACCCTGATATCTCAGGGCATCATTTATTACAAACTCAAGCTTTACCAGGTAGCTAGCGAGTCTTGGCTTCTTAGCCAAAAACGGCAGATCTGGCTGCTTGCGTTTTTGTTAAAGGGTCCCCGTGTTTACTCGGAGTGATCTCTCCACCAACAACAACTCCCTCACTCTCACACATGTGCGCACACACAAAATCCATGATCACTGTATTTCCAGGTTGGAAGTTTGCACCATTTGTTCCATTCCAACCACATACACTCATTTGTCTTTTTGTTCTAGGCTAGAATTTAAAAGACTTCCTGATTTTTTTTTTCTCCTTTTTTAAAATGTTGTGTCTTTGCCTCGGATGCAGAAAAATAAATTATGAATGTTACACTAGCTACATTGTCAGTCCAGAGTTGCCTGAGCTTACTCGGATGGGTGGGGCTTGATAGAGGGCGGGGACTGAATGAACAAAGGGGCGTGGTCTTTTACAGCATGCCCCCGGGTTATTGCGGTGGTTTTCCTCCCAGATGATGTGCTCGTCTGAGGAGCTCACCAGGATGAGGGAGCGCACGGCTGCTTGTTCCTGATGGTGGCGTCGGAGCACTCGGCTTCTGAGGAGTCGCAGTCCGAGTCACCGAAGTGCAGCGGGTTCTGAAGGAAAGAGACAGAGTGACAGAAATTAATTACGTGAAAATACAAACATGTCTGGCTATGAATGCATTTTCTCTGTAGTTTTATAATGCAGCATCTGTTCCAGAATCATAATGATGACGAGGGTTCCCACACAATATTCAATAAGACTTATTCTAAGACGAGTTATTCTAAGCAACAGCTGTCACGTATAAGACTTGCATAAATAAATAAAATAAAAAAACTATGCCTCCATTTCTAACAGTATATTTCTAATCGAGCGACACACAGTTAGACCCAACACAGATGTCTGTCTGGCATTAACTACAAAAAATAAATAAATAAATAAAATTAAAAAAATAAAAAAGGGGGGGGGGCAGCTAATGGTATCAAGCAACTGATGATCAACATGTATGGGCTGATGTTTGATACTTATGCATTTTAAAGGGCGTCTTTTCACCAATGATCAGTATTGGCCTCCTGACTCCTCGATTCTGATTGGTCAATTCATCCTTTATAACAGTAAATCTGATAGGAGTTCCATGTACAAGGGAAATCTAAGGAATCATTAGTTATCTAAGGAGAAATAGTTTATTTGCACTATTCTGGTACTGCGTCTATATTAACACATGGCAGGAATTTGTATGGAAAATGTACCAAACATGAATGAAAATTGTTATGAACATCAAACCATTCATCTTCTACACTGCTTATCCTATGTACAGGGTTGCAGGGGGTCTGAACATGCAAACTCCATGCATACAGACCTGAGGCAGGAATTAAATCCCTGGGCCTGGAGGTGGGAGGCTACAGTGCTCTTATGAATTTTAAGAATGTAATTTTCAGTAAAGTGATGCGCCACAAGTTTGGAATGTGCGGTTATTGAAAAACTAACAACTTTAAGCAAGTGCACTTGAATAATTAACCCCCCCCCCCGGGTTAATTATTTTCCCTGAGCAGCATGCCCCTTCATGTATTAATCCTTGCAACAAGGTGACGTGCATTCATACAGTATACAAACTTGCTCTAATCTACATTAGTACCCCTCTTTGTATTTTTTTTAATTTTTTTTTTTTTTTTTTTTAAACCACCCGATTTCTGAAACACCTGGGCTCGTATTCACAAAGCTTCTTAGAATTCTCAGAGAGCTCCTATCTTAGCCTAAAAAGTCCTAGCTGGGAGTCCTACACTAAAAATTATTTAGGAAACTTTTCAGAGCAACTCTGAGGAAGGAAAGTACAAAAACCTCTCTTAGTGAGGGGGTGTGGTCGACCACGTTGCTAGGGATGATGCAGCAATTTAAGGACTGATTGGTTGATTAAAAAAATCTGTAAAGGTCTTAAAATGCACTCTGAAAATAGAATATATGATAATAGAATTAATAGAAGAAATTGTATAATCATGAATATAGGCAACTTTATGCAAAGTTAATTAAAACAGCCAGATGTTGAAAATGTGTCTACCACAGTAGTTTACGATATTAAAGTTCTTACATTCATTTGCCATACTGATTTTATTACTTGTGATCAATTTCAGATTGAGTGAAGCAAAATGGCTTAGACTTTACCAATTTACATGATTACAGGACAGTCTATTTAAGTTGCACTTTTGGATGGTTTTTCATCACTAGGAGCAACTTTTAGGCTTAAGAAGCTTTGGCATGCTGAGACTGCACAATGGTCTGTATTGTTGTGAATGCGAGCCCTGATCATTTCCTTTCTCCTCGTCTATACCGGATAAGAATCGAGTATTATGCGGGAACAGTGGCGCAGAGGTGCTGACCTCATAACTATGTTCATCAGCGCACAGCTTGCCCAGGGAGATCTGAGTCTTGACCCGGCGCACCGCACACTCTTTATCGGAGAGGCCGTCAGACTGTGTGGAGATGTCGATGGGGATCTCTGGTGTGTGCGAGAGCAGCTCGTCCAGCTGCTCCTCCTGACTGGCGCTCAGTGCTTCTAGGGGTCCGCTGTGAGAGTGCTCGCTCGTGTTCCCTTCCTCTCCATCCGACACCGACAGATTCTCTGAGCTGAAGGTCGAGTACGACTGAAAGCTGCTCATGCAGCGGTGAGGCCTGCAGACGGCACATAAAAGTACGTTTAAAAATAATCCGACGTCTGTATAATAATAGCACTTTTTTCCATCACATCACTTACTGAAAATACATGTATACATGATGAATGAGAATTTAATAAGTGTTTCTAACGCAGCCAGGAAGAACAGTCTGTGTTGATAAAGAGCATACTGATTGTCAATTATTAATAATTGCAGAGCAGCCAGTCACCTCTGTCTCCGTGGAAACTCCACTTCACTGTCAACCTCTCCCTCCTCTTCCTCAGATGAGTCATCCCCAACCTGACAAGAAAGCAGATGGTTAGCTCACTCCTGCACCACATACACACACACTTAAACAAGACAACATTACTCTTTTATAATGTCACACAGGAATTAAACCGTAATACAGGCTTAAGGAAATTTACCACACAGTTCAGCAAGCATAAAATGTATAAAAAAATAATAATAAATAAATAAATAAATAAAATTAAATAAAAACACAAATTCGGGCTCAATCAGTATACATTCTGGCTGATAAATTAGGGACAAAAAGTTGCATAAACTTAGAATACAGTAGTTTGTTTAGAATAGTAACATCAGTTAAAAAAAAAAAAAAAAAAAAATTCAATATTTATTTATTTTTGTTTAAAAAAAATATTAAATATTCTATCACTGCCAGTCAAAAGTTTGGACACACCTTCCAACTTCATGGTCTTTACTGCTTTTTATTTCTTTCAACATGGAAGCAATTGTTCAATTGTTCAAATTGTTCTAGAAAGTCAAAAATACATTAAAACTTATGTCCACACTTTTGACTGGTATTGCATGTAGGTCTTCCCCAGGCTGTTTAATGTCCACAAAGTTTTATGCTCAAACCTGTTCAACCATGACAATAACCCTGTGCACAAAAAAAAACGAGCCAAAATCTGACTGGAAGAACTCTAGCCAACACTTTTGGGATGAACTGGAATTCCAGGCCACATCAGTGCCGGATCTCATTAAACTCAAACATCGACAATCAGAAATCAAAGCACAAAGTGGACTAAATGTGGAATGGAACACTCACCAAGCACATATGAATGTGATGCTCGGGTGTCCACAAATATTTGGTCATATACTGTATGCCACCATTAGCATGCCACTTCTCGTGTATTCATGTTGACTCACCTTACTGAGGGTTCTGAGTGTCCTTGGGAGGCTGTTCTGTGGGGAGCCACCTCGCTCTGGCTGTTGCTTTCCCTCCACGGCCTCTCCCTCACGCGTGCTGACCAGAGAACAGTCAGGCAACATGTCCTGGCACCTCAAGCACCCAGGCAGGGGGTGACCCTGGCAGCAGGGGCAGAGCGCAGTTGTTCCGATAGCCACTTGCTGCCTTGCGTCAGCCTCCAGAGTGGTGTTGATGAGGTCGGGGTTGGAGCGCTGAAGGTGCTCGATGTGAGGGCTGCGGAGCGCCGCGGCGGGGCCGAAGTAGCGCAGCTCGCTGGCGCATGAGGCGGCGGTGTTGTCCCGCCTCTGCAGGGGAAGTAGCGGGCTCTCGGGTGGTAGCTGATGAGGGTAGTGGTGGGGATGAGGATTATGATGGTATTGCTGTGGCTGCAGCGGTTGCTGTTCTTCAGCGATGTTGCCGTTGGGCTTGAGGACCCCGGGAATCTCGTTGTGGCTGCCCTTGCTGTTGGTACGGCGGTGGCGTGGTTTGCTGCGGTAGCGTGCCTTCCCAGGAGGAGTGGAGACCCTTGGGCTGCCTGACAGAGGAGAGGACACTGGGAAAGCCTCCACACTGGAGATTCCATCTGAGCGCAGAAGATCAGGCCTACAGACGAGGCAAAGAAAAGAAAAAAAAGAAAAAGAAAAAGTGCAATAACGCATTAAAAACTACTAGAACATATAAACTGCATTATATCCATTCAGATTAAGCAAGATAAAGTTAGAGATGCAGTTTGAGTGGTTTAAAACCTGTCTTTATCTTAGACAACTCACAAAGCTTGTACAGTTTCACCAAAGGGGATCGGGCAGGTGGGCGGGAAAGCAAATGCCCGTCACTTTCTTTTTTTAAACCACAATTGTCATCTCAGACAGCAGACGGCTCTAAAACCGCATGATTACTTGATCGAGGCATCCGATTTGAAAGCATGGCCTGCTGAAATCCCATTTTCCAAAACAAATGCGCTACACAACGGCTACCTCTTGGGAGTCGGCGTGCCAGGTTTGTGGTTCATGCTGCCTTTCTTCCTGATGAGCTTCTCGACAGCGTTGGGTCGGACGATGGGTCGCACCACGTGGCGTTTGTACGTGCCGGGGTACTTTTTCTCCACAGCTTGCTCCCTTCTGCTTAAAACAACAGCACAGTGAGTCAGGGTTAGTGATGAGTACGACGTTATTTCGTTAGAGGTAACGATGAAATGGCAAAGCTGATAACCACTGCAGAAAGGTAAAGATTTGCAATCATAGGGAATTATAATAATAAATAAATGGTCTTAAAGTTGAGGATAAGCTGGGGCTGATATTTAAGGAGATTAAATTAGAATTGTGGTGAGACATCTGGACACTGGGACAGCTCAGGCCACACATGAGATTTACAACCTTGTATTAAATCTCCTACTTGTTAAACCTGAAATTAATTCTGACCACATGTGCCAACGAACACACGTGGCTAGAGTCGACAGCTAAAGAAGTACAGCTTTGTTTTCTTTCGCAAGGGACTCGAATACGTGCGATTATTTTTGGATATTAAGACACAATTCACAGTTATTTTTTTCCTTTCTAAAAAAGCCAAACAATATGCTAATAATTATGATTAAAATGTTACATGGCAAACAAGGACCTTTATTATTTTTCAGATTCGCATCAAGTCGTTTGTTTTTCTGTAATGTGGTAATTTATTGTTTTACAGACAATCCATATTAAAAACTATAAAAATGAGGTCCACAGGTTTGGATTAGCAGTTTATCCATGACGCTTTAACACTCTCACTTTGTCGAGTTCATAAACATTTTATGAAAACTGGAGATCAGAAGAAATTCAAGCACAAAATGGACACTTTGAAAGCACATCTCATTTTTCAACCTCAGGCCACCGGATTAAAAAAATAAATAAATAAATACAGCTGGCTTTTGATTGGACGTCTAAACCACAGTGCCATTCTGTAATTACTAGGATAGAGTTATGGATTTAAACAGAATGTTGCTGATGTTAGAGATTTGCGGGAGTGCTATGCTGACTTTGTAAAGCGAGCTTACTTCATGAGCTCTTTCTCTCGCACTTCCAGCTGCAGCATGATTGCACTTAGCTCCATATACAGGTTGTTGGCCCTCTCGAGCTTTCGCTCATAATGCTCTCTGATGTCCAGCGCATGCCTGCAAGAATAATACACAACAGGCAGGGTTGGGGAGAAAGTCTTAAATTCAAATAAATTCAGATAAACAATTGTATAAATTCAGAGTATTTGTAGCATCAGACTCAGGGGCTGACCTGAGTTCATCTCTTCTGCGCCGGAT
>JAQQZT010000036.1:24684833-24700856 GCA_030068275.1 Clarias platycephalus | reverse complement strand
TATGAAATGAGCCTTATTAAAGTTTAACCTACTGAATAATCCGCACAAAGCCTTCAGAATCCACAGAGTCACGGGAAATACATGAAGCTGCAGATCAACACAGACCAAAGACTATAAAGTTCAGAGAAATGAATTCAATTCAAACACATTAGGGGTGTCGATCCTCATAACTGTCTATTATTAGACTGTCTCTCCCCTCCCCCTTTATATCACACACACACAAGGTGGCCCAAAAGTCTGGGTCCATATGCAATTTCACCCCCAACATTACATTTAATATTTGGCTTTTAATTTCAGAAACAAAAAAGGTCTTCAAAACTACCAAAAGCAGATGGAATTGATCCGGACCTACAGTAACACCACTCGACTTTGGGGTCAGTAGTATACGAGAACTGACCTGGAACAATCGCTGCATTAAAGGATGACATTGAACATCAGTTCTGATAAATTGTGTAATGTTCGGAGAGACAGTGTTCTTGTTTTTAGCACATACAGTGGAACCTCGGACTGCGAGTAACGCAGTTTGCGAGCGTCACGCAAGACGAGCAAAAGTTAATAAATTTTGACTTCAGAAACTACAGTAACAAGTCTTGGTTTACGTGTACAGAGTATCATGTATCACGCATGCGCTTCTTGTTTTGACGCCGAGCGTCACGTGATCACAACTGAGCCAATGTTTTTTCTCTCTCTTGCACTGCGGAACTGTGGGTAATCGTCTCCCCTGCTGGGTCTTAGTGCGCGAATCTTACTAGTATAATCAACATCCGTGCACGTGTGTACTGTTTACTATAACACTGACCACTTGTGTGCGCGTAAAACACATTTTATTTTGTGTTTGTAAGCGCGTGTGTGTACAGAATGTGTGTAAAGTAAATGCACGTCTCATTAGAGAGGTTAAAAATCCATTTTCTCCCTCTCTATCGTTACGTGCACACGCGCCTAATTTGACACTGTCCCTTCTCACACACATGCCTTTGAGCATAGACAGATTTTTAAAATCAATTGGATCAAGACTTTTGGGCCACCCTGTATATATTAGAGTAGGTAGACTCTTGATTCTATTAGATTTTTTTGGGCATTGCATCTTCCGAGTCGATAGCACTATGGTTTATTGTCAGATTTGTCTCGAACAGCTATATTTCTTTCAGATATTGATAATTACACATTATCAAAAGTATCTATTACACGTTAAAATGCAGTGTAAATTGGGCTGTTAAGTGTTTAAAATGTTGCATTTCATACAAAGCAATTGTCAATTGTCACTCCAGTCCAGCAGGTGGCAATATTGCCCCAACTGCACATAAAGGAAAAAAAAAAAAAAAGGAAACAAATAGTTTGGATTTTCAATTTTAGAGAATTTAACATGGGAAAGCAAATAAATAAATAAAACTGAATCAATAAATAAAATAAATCTGAATCAATAAATAATAAAATAAATCTGAATCAATAAATAATAAAAATAAATCTGAATCAACAAAAGATAGATTCAATTGCATAATCATTTAAATCTTTCATATCTATTTGCTTGCTGCAGAAGCTTCAGAGTGAAGCAACAGAAACGCATTATGGCATTACTATATTAAACATCGCACATGTTAAAGGCCTGAACACACTCATTGTACACGTTCACACCATTCTCAAAATACCTCTAGCACCATCAAGTCGAAAACCGCATGCCTTTTAAATCAGGATATTAATAAAATCTTGATACTTATACAATCGCATTATCGGTATCATCGTATCGGTAGGTGACTGATGATTCGCATCCAATATTGTTTGGTTCAAACATTTAATTATTTTTGATTTCTTATTGTTGAATTATTTTTCTTTACATGCCAATTATAAACCAACCATCACTCCCCATTCACCCGCTATTTATTCCAAGACATCTCCACTCACAGCATGGATCGGGCATGGACACCAGGGAGGGAGCAGCTGGTGGGTTCGTGGGATCAGCTTCCTGCATCCCCACCCTAAACGCTCACCCACACACACTTATTATACACGTACGATTAATCCCAATGATACAGAAGGTCCTACAATCTGTGCCACTCTGCAAACGTGTGCCAGACAGAAAGACAAAAATACTATTGTTCTGATGTACTAGAATAGCTCCGGCATGTAGCTCATACTTACTGAGACGAGCCTAAATAAGCCATCATCCTCAAGCAAACACCCTGCAGGAGAAGCATATGCTCCCATCAATCTACTGTGCAGCATAAACACACAGCCACACCCACAGCCAAACACACCCAGCATCTGTGCCCCCGTAACTCCAGGCCTCATTAGCTGCAGGCCCGGGGGCGGTCTTTAGGGAGGGGGCAGGAGGGTCCGGGGGATGGGGTAGTGTGTACGGCTCCAGAGGGACCAGCTGGAGAAAGGCAACAAAGAACCAATTTAGCCTTCGACAAAGAGCCATGCACCCACTTTCTGTCTGCCTGACACACACACACACAGTCTCGGATTCCCTCTCCTTTTTTCCAGACACGGCTGGATCCCACTGCACCCTCTCCTCTTACATTCCCAAAAATCGATCAGATCCCCCGCCCCTGCTGAGAGCTCCAGCTCCGGTCTGTCCCCGCGCCGGTCCCATGCCGAGGTGCCGACTGACGGAAGAAAGAAAAATCACTCGGCGTGATTCATGAAGCCAATTAGCAGTGGCAGCCTCCCACAGCACCTGAGCACCATCAACACCTTATTCACACTACAAGCCATTATTAAACACTTTCCTCCAAGCGCGGTCCCTACAGCCTACTCGTTCCATCTGCCCACACTGGATTCAGCTCACTCAGCAGGAAGTAAAATAAATAAATAAATAAATAAATAAATAAATAAAATTCTCTAATGAGACTTTAGTAAAATGTCTTGGCTACAAATATCGAACTTGATTCTAACTGGCGTGTCTCATGAGCTTAGTGACGTTTTACACTACACAGGGTGGACTAAATCACTGGCCTGGTTAAAAGATACAAGCACATTTCATGTCTAGGCTACTTTGTTTCAGTCTTCCACCCTCCCCCTTTAAATCAGTTAACAGAAAATGTGGAATTTTATTCGGTATGAAATAGTAACTATGAAAAGACATGATCACGAGAGAGAAGCGCTCCAAGCTGACATGAGAGCCTGATCTATTCGGTAATCCAACAGTACATTAGAGCCAAGGGCACTACTCCAAGTCCACAATATACTAAAACGGATAAGTAGGGATGGGAATCACCCAAGACTACCCAATATCAAGATACCCAGGTGCCGATTTGATATGTATTGTGATTCTAGAATTATCGTGATTCGATATTACAAACTTTTCAGATTTTGTTACAATTCTAAAACTTGGCAAATAATTCACTCCAACAACGCTGTGCGAGTAGTATAAAGTGCTCCTCCTTTAGGTTTACAGAGGAACTGTGACATTTTACGACCTCAAACGCAAACCTGTATAAATATAAAGTGAGTCAGTGTGGCGATTCTTTTGCGCTGCAATACATGCATCACGATCCGAACCCAAATAGATGTTTCGTCCATCTCTACGGAGAAGATCTGTCTAAGCTGCATCATAACGTGTGCACTAAGAAATAAGTTTTAAATCGGTTTGTTGACTTGCAAAAGAGTAAATCATAAAGCACACACGCAGAGCGCAAAAAAAAAAAAAAAGCCAAGATACTGCAAGGTGCTCATTCGGAGTTAAATATTTCGCACTTGATTATAGCTCTTGTGACAGACGTGATAAAAACATGAACCAGCTGGTCTGAAAGCAGATTTTCCATCCCCCATATTGCACAGTCACTAGATTTGGTGTTTAAAAAAAACTAAATGCGATTTAACAGCGTTGAACGAGAAAACTATGTAGTTGTGTGGAAAAAGAAACAGTGGCCATGTTTACATTTACCATAATAGTCCATTAGGAATGGGAACGAGCAGAATAAAACTTTCAATTAAATTCAGTTTTATTTATATAGCACTGTCACGGTCACAAATAAGATTTACAGAAATAAACATTTATATGGAAATGAGTTAGGAAGTGTACAAATCGTAATAATCAGATTGTCCCTGATGACCAAGCTGAGTGAGACGGTGGCAAAGAAAAACTCGGAAGAATCCTTCAAAAGGAACCAGACTCAACAGAAACCCATCTGTATTTACGCGAAATCGGATAGCAGTCTGGCCCTGAACGAGGTGAATGGCGTCAGAAGGATGATGTAAACCTTCCATAATAATTAGATTAATGGGAAAACTTTAGCCGTGTAAGCACTGGATCGGATTGTAACGTTCTTGTTGGAATATTTGTCCCGAGTCCGTGTACCCATATGAGGAGAATAACATTAAGGAGACATGACGAGTTTCCAGGAGGGCAGCGGGAAGGGCTCCAGGACGTGTTGAGCTGTAAAGGTCCATCTGTTTAAAGATTGCAAAATCAGTCCTCTATGTGCTTCTGAGATTAATTACAAAGAACAGCAGATATGCACATATTGTTCCCCTGTGACAATGTGGGACCAGTTCATGTCAGAAAAGTTTCATCCTGATTAAACATTTTGACCATGTAAACGCAAATCTTATCGGATCAGCATCCATGTAAACAGTCAAGCTGGAATCTCTAATGAGAACTGAATTGGATTGAATAAATATGGTTAATGTAAATATCTAGCTAGTGTTTTCAGTAGCTGAATCGCCAAATCTAATGCTTTTTAGTGCTTGAAGTAAATAAATAAATTCAGAAACTCATTTATTTATTTAAGGAGTTATTGCTTGGGTGTTCACATCACGCAGGACCTGTCATGGTCCTGTCACATCAACACCAAGGCCAGGAAGATCGTGAAGGATCTCAGCCATCCCAACAATGGACTGTTCACTCTGTAGCGGTCTGGAAAGGTGATTCCGCTCCCTGAAGGCCAATGCAGACAGACTGAGGAGGAGCTTCTTCCTGCAGGCGATAAGGTCTCTCAATCACACCACCATGCAGAACGAATACCATCTTTTTAACATCCAAAATTGACTGGACATTCATATACACCTTCATTTACATATTTATATTTTCATTTCTGGACCATTGCACAAGACACTTTAATAAAGACTTTTTATGCATATTTGCACACCCTCAGGCTTTTTTATTTATTTATTTATTTATATATATATTTAACCACACCAAATTTCAAAATTTTTACAAATTTATATTTTTTTCCCCCTCTATATTTTTCTATATTGTTCCTATTTGTACAGTATATTTCAATTTTTATCCTAGTTAAATTTATTTTTATCGTATTTCTTTTTATTCATATTTATTTCTTATCTAGAAGCTTTAATTTTCTTTTTTTAAGGTCACTGGCGGTCGTATAAGCATTTCACTGCATATGACGATGTATGTGACAAATAATTTTAATTTGCTTAACAATCTAATTAAAATGGCAAAATCCTTTGTCTTTTCTCAAAAAAATAAAAACACCACAATATTGTCCCTGCCTTCCAGTAAATCAGGTGTCATTCAGAGGGAAATTCACTGCTCTCATCTACCACACATTTGGTGGTGTTGCGCTTGAGCAGGTTACAATACTGGAATATTTAGGGCTTGCGTGGGAGTGCAGTCTGGGACTTTCATCTGCTTCCTGCATCCTGATTTGCAGACTAAAATATGGGCTGATGTGCAAACCTGCTTTAGTCCTGTGGTCTCTCTCTCTCTCCCCCCATCCCCCCCCCCCCCATTGGATTGAGGCAGAAAAGTAAACCTACAGTATAATCTATTCTTAACAGAGCAGATTGAACAAAACACTAAATAACCTGTCCCTTTCTCGAAATATCACATGGCGCAAAAAGCCATCGTCTTCATTTCAGTTCTGTAAACCGGAAAACAATCTCGACTTCCTTCCAAAAGAGAAATATTCCACTTTGAACTCTATTTAAAATCAATGATGCGTCTCGTGACGGTGCCACTCGTCGTACGGACTTGAAGTGAGAGCGAGAAAAGGAAACGAGAGAGACAGAAAAACCCTCCTGAGGCTGTGCAGACTGATAGTACACCTTATCCTGCTTAGACGCTAATGCACCTCATGTAATGGAGAACCTAAATAATGAATTTGCTATCAGTTGCTAGTCTTAACTTTTTTCCCCCCTCAATACTGGAACAGAATCGGAGTAATTGGTTTGGTTCCTTTTAAAAACTGAGAATGTTGGACGTGTTGGATTTCCCCCTCAGGCAGACAGACGAAATCTCATAGCAAGCTTAAAACAAACAAACAAAATTAGAGGATTCTGGGAGGAATTGTAATAGAATTGGTCTCAGACTAAGGAAAAATGCCATTGTTTCCTGGGAAATGTACACTGGTCTGCTGGAATTAAACAAATATTAAGATTAAGACAGTATATAGTATGATCAGGAATCACAAGCCATAATTCAGATGAGACTGGTGCCTCCATGTGATGTCTGCAAATATGAGAAGTAAATGACAGATTCCATGGAAGTGACTCTTACGAACACGGATATTTGAGTCACATAAAACTAAGTTAATCCATTATGCGCATTATTGATTTAACTACAGACAATATTAGATAATTAATGACTGAATTCGTTTTGCAGCTTCAGACAGAACCGACAACACCACATCTGATTATTTAAAAGAAATTTAGAGTAGCATATTGTGACAAACACTGCCTTGCCAAAAAATGTTGCACCAAGATTTCATTCAAACGGTTTTAGTTTTGCACAAAATGTGGTGGTCAGTTCATGCGTGAAAGTGAGACCTCATTACATTAACCACTCTCACACTACACGTCCTGGAATATATACAGTATGTGCAACAAAATACAACTTTATTGCCACATTGCTGAGCCTAGACCTGACCAACTAAAAGCAACACTACCTCCAGAGGCTTGTACAGTGGGCACTGTGCCTGATGGATGAATCACTTCACGTGCTTACCTTCGTACCCTGGTAAGGGTGGCACCCATCACCTTGGAATAGGGTCAACCTGGACTCATCAAACCACAAGATCTTCTTGCATTGCTCTAAAGTCCAATCGTAATGAGACCAATTTTGCAAGGAAGCATAAACAATTGGTTCCCCTTTGGCCACAGAGCCGTTTAGTCCCAATCCTGTGGGTTCTCATCACAACCAACTGTTTAAGTGATCTCCATTCATGGTTTTTTTTTTTTTTTTTTTTAAATCCAACCACATTTCTTCCACAAAGTTGAGGGTTCAGCACTACCCTTCCAGGTTAATAATGTTAGAAGGATCTTAACCTACTTACATCAATTTCAAATTGCCCTAGTTGTTTTCTTTACTTGATGCAGCACAATAATTTGACCCTTATGAAACGATTTTTTGGCAACGTACTTTGTGACTAACTAATTATGATGATTACTATTGGTTTTCTCCTTTTCAGGTTGGAATATACCATCTATAACCATGCCTAGACATGACAATTCTGGGGACAAAAAAGGGGGAAAAAAAAAAAATAATAATAAAATAAAATCCTCAAAGACAGCGGTGTGCTGTTTAAATGTTTGATAAGAACAACACTCCCATTCTACTCCTGGGTGACTTGTTGCACTTAGAGGCACTAAAGTAAAGTCAACAAAAGTATTTATAATGTAATAACAGCCAAACCGCACTTATTTAAAATAGTAACAAGATTATGGGTACATTTTAGTGTCTGTTAAAATAGCACAAATATGATCAGGCCAAGATTAAGGTTAAAAAAAAACACTTTACTAATTTGATTGCCAAGTTCATAACTAAAAGAAAACAAAGAAAGTTGTGTCAATTTAATTGCAGTGAATTAATCTTCCCACTTCTTTTTAATTTTGATTGATTATTTATTTAGAGAGGAGGTCCTCTCACAGTTAGCGCACTCTTCCAGCAAGGTGAAGACTACCAGCCGAGGCATCAGTTTGAACTGCTGCCCACACACCGTTGGTGAGCGTCATACCTCACTCGGAGTAAAGTTCTATCCGCTTATATGAGCGGTCAGATACCCATGATTGACTAGGGTCACTATATTTAGATAGAATAAGTTACATGAATAAAACGATTAAAAAGAAAAATTTAATTTGCATTGATTTTATATTTAGTTCTAAAAGGGTCAGAAAGTCACATGATCAAATATCACACTCGCATGATGCAGGGTACTTCTTTTATTCACCTACCCACACATACAGTACACAAACTTTTTAATTGCATTTCCTGAAAATGTACCCCTTATTAACTTTATATATGGACAGATACACCTGGCCAGGCAGAGGAATGTTTGTTTCTACACCTGATGGTCTCTGTAGGAGCATTTACTAAACCGTGTGTGGTCGCCATTTATTTGTAATTTGATGCCAATTAAGGGCTGGCGTGAACACAAACTCCTACACAAACACACGCAGGCCTTGCTGAGATGAGTGCATTAATGTGATGATATAAAAGTCAAATGTAAATGTTGTTGGTGGGCAGTGAGTGCTGTGAGTCACACAGGCACAGATACTGTCATGCTCCAAAATAACACCACACACACACACTGAGCCAATGAACGAGCAGCTTAACAGCGATGTTCAAATGCAACACACTGTAAGTCCCTCAAGCAACAAAAAAATGCAAGAAATGGCCCTTATGTGTGACAGATGTGATGCGTTATTGTTAACAATCATCCACTTCTCTAAAGCCAGAATCAAATCGGAGAGCTTGTAAAAATGTGTTTTTTTTGGTAAAAATATAGATGGAGAGGGTAATAATTTCTGGCATGCCATCGCACCAATCAGAGCAGTCACAGGGTTTACAGTGAAGAGACAGGAGGAGGTAACACTGCTGCTGGACTGTTACAATAGTGGCCCGAATGGGAAAAGATCCCAGAGCGACTACAAAGGACACAAGAGGAGCTGGCTCCGTGTGAACAGAGCCGCAAGCCAGGGACAGAGGGGGAGGCTGCGTGGAGAGACGGAGGAGGATGAGGAGAAAGAAGAAGAGGAGAGAGAGAGAGAGAACAGCTGACCAGCTGCTCCCCCCTTTACAATCAGCACATAGCTTTTAAATCAACACACAGAAAAGCCAGCGAGCTGGACAGCATGAATAGCACAGGAGGACGCCTGGTGCTCGTTATAATCAGACAGTGTGGCAGAGAGAGATAGGCATACACACAGATGTTTACTAGGACCACAGGAGATCCTGTAGAGTCTCTCTGCATTTCTCTGGTTATCCAAGAATCACGGCCAGTCTCTTTCTGTGCATCTCTCCCTCCCTTCCTATAACTGTGTCCCACTCTCCATGTCTTTGTCTATGTCTCTGTATCTCCATCCCTCATAGTTTCTCCCTCATGCAATGGCGGTCTGTTAGTCGGCCCGTCAGTCTGTGTCTCTCTCTAGGCATACGTCTCTCTCTCCCTCCCTCACTAAGTGTCTGTCGCTTTCTCTCCATCTCTCTCTGCCTCATCTTCTTCCTGAGCTCTTAAAAGCCTAAATAAGCAACAAAATCAATACTTTACATTAAAGCATCCATTATCAGCAGCAGACTATTGGACTACAGCTGCTTCTTTTCTTTACACGTAACCCTACAGAAACACAGTAAAAAACACAGAACAGAGAAGCTGCACAATAACCACTGAAATGGTTAGATCTAATATTCATATTATTACTACTACTATTATTTATTACTCACTCAGACAGAAAAAAAAAAAATCACTGTAGAAACTGTTTGACTTGTATATAATAATATTTACTTTAAACATGAGATTGTTTCTTTAAAGTTTAATGAAACGTCATATATAAAGACGTCACCAGAGTGATCAATATCTGTTGTTTAGGTCTAGCCGACTCAGTATCATATATAATGTCAAATGAAGTGATAACGTGATGTACATTTACCTAGCTAATTTATTAATCCTCATTATTAAATCAAATCAATTAATCAATTGTGTTACTCCGAGACTGTAATTCTGTCGTCGTCCCCCCCTCGTCTCTCTCTCCCAGCTGACATTATATAAACATGCTAAGCAGAGCGAGGAGGAGGAGACACAGACAGACTGAGCTACAGAGAGCCGGAGCGACAGCGTGACTGAGCCGTATGAATGAATGACACAGCAAATATCGATTATATTCCAAATTTCACATGCTTGTACACACACATACCGCTCATTTGTCACACAGAAATAGAAGATGCTTAGTTTGGAGATGAGACGGACACCGAGTGATGTTTGTCCTTCAGCAGAGGACAGAATGAAGAGAACCACTGCATCAAACCTCAGCATCGCTGCTCGAGCCAAACATAGCACAAGTACGCACATGCATGCACACACACCGCTTACATTTCACATTTCTGGTTTAATAACTGGATTATCGGAGCATGCATCTTTATACATGTTTACAAAACGTTTGCAGGAGCAGTCAAGAAATGCAACTATTCGCTAACGTTCAGTATTAGCCCTAAATCTCACACACACACATACAGTACATACACAGTAGCTCATTACTTACATATACAAGTACCGGGATGCATGGTTGGTTTTCAAGAAGAGGTTGAGAAAAGGAGAAAGCTGCCGAGAAAGAGAGAGAGAGTGAGGGAGTGTGAGAGGGAGGCATGGATGGAGAGAGAGAGAGAGCCTGCAGTGTCGGAGTGAAAGAGTGGGTGGTAGCAGAGCTGGTGCTGCCTGCGTCACATTTCATGAATGAAGGGGGCCTGGTGACGCAGGCGTGACGCAGCGGCACACACACACACTCACGATGGGGGAGGGAAGTGGTGGGGGCAGGATGGGAGGAGACAAAAAGACAGGAGAAATTTGGGGAACATCTTCAGATAGGGAACAGAGGACAGCGCTGACTCTCAGGCCATTTTGATATCGAGAGACTCCTGCTGTATGATCGCACGTCATACATGCGTGTTTTGTCCTCCGCTTTACACACACGTGCCTTTGTCCTTTAAGGTTTTCACTCTGCAGCTATTTATACCCGGCTGCACGGCTTACTTCGGTCTCTAACGCTGCTCAAAAAAAAAAAAAGAAAAAATAAATAAATAAAACACTCCACAACGTTTAATAACCCTTCCTGACGTCAGGGCAAGCTTGAATCTGCGGCACATGGCCTTTTCTATAAAACTGAGCGAGATGGAGTGTACAGGGCTTCTCCTTAAGGCTAGGACACAGCCAGAAATAGCCGCTGGATCTGCTCAAGTAACATCATTATAATAAACTGCTTCAGAACAAAAGGACTTGCAAGACTACACCGGGTATCATGCCATGCCAAGAATTAGCCATTTTAATATTTAAAATGCGAGGCGCGGTCCTGGCATTGTTAGGGATGACACTTTTGCATAGTGCTAAGATTAATGCTCTCCCAACTGGAAAATATCATACGGCACGTGCTCATAATGGTCATATCTGTTTACTTATTTGTGTGGCCTTGTTTATTTGCACAGAATGCCTCTGAAATTAAATCCAGCACTAGCTATGGGTTAAAGTCCTGTTTAAACACGAAACGTATACTGTATATACATTGCTTCATTCCAATTAGAAATCCCCACTTATCTGTGGGTCTTACAAGATGTGCATTTACATGCTCAAAGCATTTACTCAAATTATAACCATTTCAACAGGCAACAAGCAGCTCTGTCCGCCGTCAAGTGCTTAATCTGGCTAAAAAACACAGTACAATAGACTTTTCCTCCGACTCGGAGGTGAGGATAGCGGTTCTGCATTACGATTTGTTACAAGAATTCGGGCTCATTTATGACCGGTTAGACACTTCACAACGTGTGTGTCCCTTCCTCAGTGGACTGATGGGAGAGTTTTTCATTCATGAGGGTTTCCAGGAATTCAAGCTAAATTTCTTTCCGAGAATCGCATTACATCACAAAATGGTTACCTCCAAGTGGTGCAAACGGGTATTTGTTTATTCTGACAAAATTTCAGGTCAAGTGTTTACAGTGCTAATATTTATCTAGGGATCAGATTTGTAAAGCTACACACTGCCCCTTTCACTCGGACAAATCTTTCTGATCGGGTCAGACTGATCCCACTGAGGTAGTTCGATTGTGTGAGAAAACCTACTACTAACCCACCATTATACATTAAAATACACACACCATTATATTATACTGTATATATGTTACGCATGTGTATGTTAAGAAAATGGTCAGTCAATACAGAACCTTAAGCCCTGGCGAGTAAAATTCCCCGGTCGTGTTATCTTTATGCTGTGAGGGTGGAGAGCATTTGCAAATAAACAAAATGTCTGAACTGAGAAACATTTACAACGAATATGGCTGTAAACCTCAGGCAAAGATTCTGGATTCGACAATATGATTAAGGAGTTTTGTGAGCCCTGACCTCTGCTTATATGATTATTGTTCCGCCTTACAGGATTCAGGCACAGTAACACCTGATGGGTTTTTCCCAAACTGTCACACACATGCGCAGGAACAGGGAGTGTAATCAGTTTTACTACTGCCAAAAACAAACACTAGTGAAGGATTACGTGCCACCATACACTTTTGTTTCTACTTTCCTGTGTCTATGATATAAGAGGAGGTCAAGAGTTGCTTTTCATACAAGAAAGAAAGAATTATTAAAAAAAAAAAAAAAAAAAAGATTTAAAATATATATTAAACACATACATACACACCCACAATAATAATAAATTAGTATAGTTTTTACTTTCCTGTGTATATTTTTTAAGAGGATGTAATGATTTGCTTTTAATACAAGAAATAAATAATTTTTAAAAAAAAAAAAAAAAAAAAAAAAGATTTAAAATATATATTACACACATACATACACACCCACAATAATAATAAATTAGTATAGTATTACCTTGCACTGAGCCTTAAATGTTGTTTGGAAAATGAGAATTTGAGTAAATTTGAGTAAACTTTGATAGTATTGATTTAGCATTTATTCATCAACATGTGGGTCGAGGGTTACACGGTTGTTTTCTTTACAAGATGCAGCACAATAATTTGACCCTTATGAAATAATTTCTTTTGGCAGCGTACTTTGTGACTAACTAATTATGATTACTATTTGTTTTCTCCTTTTCAGGTTGGAATATACCATCTATAACCATGACAATTCTGGGGACAAAAAAGGAAAAAAATAAAAAATAAAATCAATAAATAAAACACTTAATTTGATTGTTTTCTTTGTTATTGATGAACTTGGCAAAGAAAGTCAATTTAATTGCAGTGAATTAATCTTCCCGCTTCTTGTTAATTTTGATTGATTGATTATTTATTTTTGAGAGGAGGTCCTCTCACAGTTAGCGCACTCTTCCAGCAAGTTGAAGACTACCAACCGAGGCATCAGTTTGAACTGCTGCCCACACATCGTTGGTGAGCGTCATACCTCACTCGGAGTAAAGTTCTATCCGCTTATATGAGCGGTCAGATACCCATGATTGACTAGGGTCACTATATTTAGATAGAATAAGTTACCTGAATAAAATTATTATAAAATCAATGCAAATTGAATTTTTTATTTAGTTCTAAAAGGTTCAGAAAGTCACATGATCAAATATCACACTCGCATGATGCAGGGTACTTCTTTTTCACCTACATGTGGGTCTAGGGCACAATACTGTACGTCTACCTGCTGATGGGCTTACATGTCGACCTAAACAAAGCGACGCGGCA
Organism: Clarias platycephalus; assembly: GCA_030068275.1. Taxonomy (NCBI): domain Eukaryota; kingdom Metazoa; phylum Chordata; class Actinopteri; order Siluriformes; family Clariidae; genus Clarias; species Clarias platycephalus. Next base: position 24,687,271 of record JAQQZT010000036.1, on the reverse strand, counting down.
GTGCTTTAGTCTTTTAACCTGTCCAGCGGCCGCATCTCCACATCTGTACACTCTGCTCAAACAGACCATCTTCTAAAACCTGCAACTTTTCAACCTAACCAGATCAGACTAAATCTGCATCTTTAGCTGTATTTAAATAGCACATGGATTCAGTTCTCTGAAGCAGCAAACCCACAGAAGTGCCAGAGCTTAGTCTTCAATGACAACGGAGGTTTTGTAGACAAATACAAGCTGCGGGCAATCGAGCTTCAGGTTGTAGATGAGCCTCGGAACATTGAATGTTCTTGAGGGGGGAAAAAATAAAAATAAAAAAAATAAATAAAAAACACCATCATGACCCTCATAAAAATCAACAAACCTAAATTATCTGGTTTATGGTAGACTGCTGTAGAACTGGTAGGGCCGGGGAAACTTAGAGAATTATTATTTTTTTTTTTTTATATGTATGCACTCAGGCCTCATAACTTCCAGACTGGGAAGGCACACGCACTCTGCTTCCTATTAACTGTAACTCGTGCTTTTGAACGCCACCACCTGCCGCACTACACACATCGGCTAAGGCACAATTTAGCAGGAACACGGATTAACTCAATTGTGTTTATAGTCAAGATGTAAGAAGAGGACATCAGCTTTCCAGGCAGTGAATATGATGTGAATAAAGACTTTATCATGAATGAATAATAAAAACTACAGCTGACAATTGCAACATGAGTGTGTCCCCTAACGTGTGCTGTTGAGTTCTGCGTTTCACTGATTGAATAACAACCATAATATATACACCATGCAAATGTAATTGATACAAACACAACAAAATCTCACACACATCCTTACTGAACAATCAGCATTCACCCAATGCATAGCACTGAAGAGACACAATGTACAGTTAAATTTTAAGTGGGCAGTCTGCTAGCATGTCTGTGCTTCTGCTGCATGTTTATCCACCTTCTGCTTTCTGCACCGGCAAAAGTTGTGCACAATTAATTGGATAAATAGGGTGAGGGTAGCTCAGTGGTTAGGGCGCTGGACTACGGTTCGGAAAGGTCCCAAGTTCAACTCCCCCCATGACCATCGAGTTCCCACTGTTGGGCACTTGATCAAGGCCCTTAACACTCAAACTGCTCAGATGCGTAATGAGCTAACAATTTAAGTCGCTCTGGATAATGGCGACCGCAATATGGACCTGGGGCGATTATTTCATTGCAAAAGGCTGAAGTTTAGAGATAGAGTTTATTTATGTAGAGTTTGTCACAAATTGTGTTAAACATTTTTATTATTTGTCAAATAATATTAAAGAGAATGGTTGCCAATATTTTTAACCTTTTAAAGTATTAATGAGATCAATTGTGCAGTTATTTGATGTTAGCCTAGATAAAGAGGTTATTTTTATTATTAAATTGTGCAGTTTCTGTATTAATACACTTTACTAACTGGTCAAGTGGCTACCACTTTTTTTTTTTTTTTTTTCCCCCCCTTCGCCCAGAGGAACCAATTCACAAGACAAGGTTAATTTAAGTATTTAATAATTTATCCACTGTTGAGGAAATGCACAGAATCCTGTACACAAAGTTCACTTCATTTCTCATACAGTAAGTAACACTGGAAAGCTTACGGCCTTCACAGCTGCCATTTGCATTGTGTCTCTCTGCTCAACCACGGAAAAAAAAAAAAAAAAAAAAAAAGCAAGCAAGCATGTAGTGAAGACATTTACCTGTGCTGTGGCTGGCGAGCATGTCTTACAGCAATATCTGAGGAAAGCTCATGTTCAAAGCCCTCCTTCTTAGCTCACTGCGCCTTCCACTTCACCCTAAACATACAAACAAAAAAAACACACATACAATCCAGGGGTCACTGGCCAGAAAGCACAATCTCAAGACTAAACAAAGAAAGCAAAAAGGTTGTGTCCGTAATCAGTGTGTGGATTGCAAACAGCAAGAGATCTGAAAAAGTATGTGGCTTCGTTTCTTGAAACAACACAGAGTTAGTGTTTTGTACAATATTTAGCTATAAAAGGAGGGAAAGCCCAGATCTAAATATAGATCAAGATTCCTGACAGACGAGAAAAAAGTACAAAGGCAAAACAAGAGGAAGATTAGAAGAAACAATAGGCATTAGGACGGATTATACAACAGCGCTGTCGAGTCTCGGAGGCCATCAGTTTCCTGTAGGAACATTCATTTACAACAACTTTAAAGAATAAAGTATTTAACAAACTGCCAAAAATAAATAAAATAAACAAACAAAAAAAAAACCGCGAGAGAGAGAGAGAGAAACACACCCAACAGCAGTGTAGATTAAAATAAATACGTTTAATGAAACTCCAACATCTACAAACATTTTAACACAATATCAATATTACAGTGACATATCTCCCAGTACAGAATCTGTGTATTCATAATATCAGGCGGGGGGGGGGGGGGGGGGGGGGGGGGGGGCCCATG